>CAJNJA010078452.1:217-13544 GCA_905231915.1 Symbiodinium necroappetens
GGTTTGTATTTAGGATCCTATAAGGTCACAAAAAGGAACTACTATGGAGCCCATGGGTACACCCCTAAACCTGAAGCCTTATTTAGGGTGTAGATCCTTGGACTGAGTGAGTATCCCTAAACCCTAAACCCTAAACCCTAAATCCCTAAACCCTAAACCCTAAACCCTATAGGCTTTCGGGCCGTAGGGTTTACGCTACCCCCCGAAACCATCAGGTAGCTGCAGGAACTGCCGAAACGGGCTCAGGAGTCATGGGTCGCAATCTAAGCTAATAGGGGCATTGAAAAAGCAAAAATAGGGAGGGGGGGAAGCAATACTGTGGTTATCTGTGGACTAGATGGGATATAGGGATTTAGGCACGCACCAACAGCCAAACGACCAGGCATTTCGAGAACCCCGAGATCGTTCCACCGGACATAACATGCAAGTCCTTTCTGTTGCAGCTGGTGGATCCTGGACTATGTGGGAATGAGTGCGGATTAGAGCCTTCGAACACCGACCATATGGTCTGCACGATCAGAAATAATTCCGCCTCAGACTCCTCCCAAATATACTCCAAGCATCCGAGCACTAACCCTAAACCCTAAGCCTCAAATCATGTGTCTGTCGCCTTCAAAAGTCAAAATCGAGCCTTATAAGGGGCCTTGACGATGAGAAAAGGGTTTGGGGTATACTAGATAGAGTGCAAGTACCAAGAACGACAGAAGTAAGAGGATATCATCACCAGCTACTCCAACCCTCACGAGAGTACTTAGGGCTTCAAGCTTAGGCTGGGCCTCTGCCCTCGAGCTTGTCCTGGCCCAAGATCATGCCAATGGCGCGCTTCTCCAGGGTGCGGGGGTTGCAGTTCGCCAGAGCGGCGAAGAGCTTCGTCTCCTCCTGCTTCGGCGTGCGCTCGAGTGCCGTCGGCGCTGTTAACCTCCAGTGCTCTCGTGGCCCAGTCCAAGGCTTCGTGCAGGTTGCCTTCGCTCCCTCGGACGGCGGGATGGTTTTCATGGCCGCAATGTTCTTCAGCATGCCCTCCATGGTCTCCTACAGGGTGGTCTTCTCCATGTCCAGGATCAGCAGCGAGAAGCGGCGAGCGGTGAATAGCTCTGTTGCAGTGCACCATCTCGGTTGTTGGGGGGTGGGGTAGGGTTCGGCGAGGGTTCGGTTTAGGCTTAGTTCAGTTAGGAGTTAGGACTTTAGGAGTTTAGGTTTATAGGGTTTATACTAGAGTTTAGGTTTAGGCCTAGGGTCCTTGGGTTGGGGGTTTAGCGGATAGGCTAGGGCTAAGGCTTGAGGCTACAAGCTAAAGGCTGAAGGCTAAAGCCTCCGGTGGCGAACCTGCAGGCCATTTCCCAAATGCAATCCCAAACTTCACGGCCTCCAGACGGACCTAAACCCGAAACCCCCCAACCCTAAACCCTAAACCCCCAACCCTACTAAACCATAAACCCCAAACCCCGAACCCGAAAACCAAGGTGGATCCGCCTCAAGGGGTCCCGTGTTCTCCAACCGCAAGGGCTCGGTGATGGACGCGATGGGCCTTAAGGGCGGACGGTTTCGGAATTAGGCTTTGTTTAGGGTTTAGGGCTTAGGGCTTTAGGGTTTTAGGGCTTTAGGGTTTTAGGGTTTAGGGTTTAGGGCTTATGCATGTGGTCTCTCTGACAGTCTCGAAGCAACCACTTGGAGACCAGACTAGAGGATCATTACGAACTGGTGTCAATCAGCGATTCCTGTCTGTGGAATCGCATTGACATTGCAAAGACTACATGTGCCCAACCCCAAACCCCAAACCCTAAACCCGAAACCCGCAAATCTAAACAAACCCTGCCGGACCCTAAACCCACGTTCTTGTGCAAATCCAATTTGTTTTTTTCATATGTCGCCGCACTTTGTACATCCCAACTTGATTCACCAATCCCAGACCCAACCAAACCCTGTGAAACGCCAACTAACCCCGAGAAAAGCCAACTAGACGCTATGAAAAACCGGTACACGGTAGGGAACATCCCGGAATTGAAAGCCGCAAGGAGCGTGATGTAAAAGAGTCCAGACCGGGAGGGTTTTGGGCTTCAGGCTTTGTCAGGCTGCAGGGCTTGGGGTTTTAGGGCTCCGCCTTTTATGGGTTTTTGGTGTAGGGCATAGGGTTTATGACTTTAGGGTGGAACTCTACGACCCAAACCTAGATAAACTCCGCCTTTTATGGGTTTTGTAGGGTTTATGACAGACTTTAGGGTGAAACTCTACGACCCAAAACTAGGTAAAAACCTGGGGCCGGTGCCGATGCTTGTCCCAGAGAAACTCAAACTCCAGCCGGTTCTTCGAGAGCCTGAGTCTTGAGGGCTTAGGGCTTAAGGTTAAGGGATTAGGGATCAGAGCTTAGAGGCTTAGGGTTCGGAGGTTAAGGGTTTAGGGTTTAGGGTTTTAGAGGTTTAGGGTTTAGGGTTTAGGGTTTAGAGGTTTAGGGTTTAGAGGTTTAGGGTTTAGGGTTTAGGGGCACCGGACGCGGCTTCGCAGTTTCGAGTCAGCGGTTCACGGCTTTGGGATACTACGGCAAGCAGGCAAGACGGACAAGATCCTGCAGAATCGCTGAAATGCATAGTGTAGCCATGATGTGTTTGGGCCTGTCGTTCTCTGACAGTACTACTGTGAAGGATGCGGCATACAGTTTCTGGGCTGAGTTTCTGAACCCCCTGATGCCCCAGACCCGAAACCCTTAAAGCCCTAAACCCCCAATCCCGAAACAGTAAACCCTCATGGCACTTACTGCCAGATGACAGAGCTGGTAAAGAAAGGGGCGCGACAATGAAAATAAGATTCTGGGCCAGTCTGTTATAGTAGAAGTATACACTACAACGGGATACTAGTTACTATGACCCCCTAAACCTTTCCGACCCCTGTACCATGGAAATCTTCCAGTGCATCAACAGCCGGTGAATGTCGCGAAAAACGGGAGCTCCTCAAAAGCCATGTCCTCCTTGAATGTGTTTAGGGTTTAGGGTTTAGGGTCCTCCTTGAATGTGTGCCCTACGGACCCTTCAAACAAAGTCCGATAATGCACTCCAAAACCCTTCCGAACTGTTTCAAGGCTTCCATCTTAATCCTTCAAATAGAAATTCGGGAAGGACAATGCCTGGCATGCACTAGTATGGGCTGTTGCACCAAAGTCCGACCCTAAGCCCCCACCGCGCTGTCGCGAGTGACTTGGGTTCAGGAGTTTGGAGTTCTCAACCCTAAACCCTAAACCCTAATCCCTCAAAGCCCTCATAGTTTCATCGAAGCCTTAGAACTGCCCGGAGGGGCCCGGACTTCAGCTGCGGTGCAACGAAGGTAGCCTTGAGGCGAGTCCTGCGATCTTAGGGCTTAGGGTTTAGGCTCTGCAGGCTTTCTGGTTGGAGGGGTTCTGCTTGAAAAACCAGGGACTCACTGTGGAGCGGCAAAAATCCTGTAACCTCCATGAGAGATAGATATGTATGTGTATGTATGTATATATGTACACATATATACATATACATATATATATATGGTTTATACACGCTCGGCCCTCCATAATCCACCATCGGTGGGTCTGGGGAGTGGGCCGAACACGCACAGTGCAACTGAGAGTGTTGCAAGCCGGAAGTCTCCTGCTGCGTTGTTGTACTGCACCATAATTTGACGTCGTGTCTTGTATTGTGCTTTCATGTATACTAAGGACTTTAAACGTCACGCCTTTAGACGGAAAGTTCATATTATCTTGGTTCGGAGCATGCGGTTTAGGATCAGGGTTTAAGCGATGTTACAAGGCCTGAATAAGTAGAATAGGCCCTTATTAACATAGGTATAGAAGGACGACTGGGAGATGTTGTTGCTCATGATTCAAGCTTCTGCATCGAGTTCCTGTTTAATTAATGTACACTCCTATTCCTCATTATGTGCAACCACTGTAAAGAGTACCCCCAAACACAGCGTTTTGGGCTTTTCATGATTCCAGACCTTTGAGGATTTCTGACTGTTCCTGATAAACGATATACTCTGATGTGAATAGTGGAAATCCAACACCACTAATCAAAGAAACCAAAAGCCACGGGAGAAGACTGTTGCAGCATCAGTCAAGACTGTAAATTTGGCTTGAACCGTATATGAATGGTAAACTATTCCGTGATGGTCATAAGAAATGTCGAAAGATATTGCCTGAAAGACTCGTCTAGTAGTTATTCATTCATCAATATCGAATTACAACAGTGAGACATGCTTAGTAATGACTCATCTGGCTTAGCATATGCTATTAATGAACTATTCGACCAACATTTCATATATACCGCCGTGCATTTGATATTCATGGTTTATTCGACCAATATCTCATGAGTATATACCTAAAACGCTTTTGATAATACGGAAATATTTAGAAGATAGCTGACGACAAGTGAAGGACAGTATCAGCAATTGTTAGATAGCGATCGTTTTGTTCATTCTTCAATATCGAATTACCGTTACAAGAGATACTTAGTAGTGATCTATATCGCTTGGTGTTTGATAATCATGGATCATTGGTATCGCATGGCATGTCATATGAACTATTCGACCAATATCTCATGATGCCACACATACCTAACGGACCTAACGCGCTATTGCTATTCAAGCAAGATTAGAAGATGGCTCATAAGTGAGCGACAATATTAACAACTGATAGATACTGTGCATGTAAGTAATACTTAATGGTGCTTAATGATTTTGACCAGCGACACCAGCAAAATCCAAACATTTCCTAGGTTTTTTTGATTCCACACCAAAAATCCAAAAAAGATGGAACTCCACAAAATCACAAACAGTTGCGAATCCAAAGATTCAAAAATCTTTGGATTCTTGGATTTCTATAACAGTTGATAATTTCTTATGCTAGTCCGTCATGAGGTTCAAACATAAACAACATTCGGTCGAATTTCGTGGCACAGTCTTGGGTATACACAGTTCGTTTATTGTGGTTGCGCCTCGCTTGAAGTTTGCATCGTTGTGCTCCGAACCAGCGATTTTGTTATACATTTTTTGGGTGGATTTGTGAGGTTCCGATAACAGCAAAGTCATCGGTATTTATGGTGGTTTCTATGTGTTTTACATATCGAAGAAAGACGGAGGTGGATCATAGAAGGGGCTGTGACCATAAATGTATATATATATGCACATGCATCTCTATATATATATATACATATATATATACACGCACACACATCACAATGGACATAGTTCGGGTGCTCGGTCTACCAGCCGCCACATGCAGCTCCATGTACTTTGTATTTGAGGGTAGCACTGCTACACGTATACTTAGAACCCCCACCTTCTAGCCCATTTGTTAGATCTCAACAGGTTAGAATTAGAATGGGGCTTTTGGGAACTACAGTAAAGTATATGGGGACTATATTGGCATACTATTCGGTAAGAGCTGATCGTGCCTATACTGAACAAACAGAGGGATCTGAAGGTTGATCCTGGCTCACCCTAGCTGCGACAAACTCCAACCAAGACCCTGAGCTCCACAGCACTCTCAAGCCAGAAATACTGCCCTAAACCCTAAACCCTAAACCCTAAACTGGGCCCCATAACCCCAAGCAAAAACCCCAGACTTCCAATGCTAAGCCAGGAAGTCAGACCACCAAAACAAACATGCCGCAAACTCGAAAACAAAACAACGCCCAGCAAAAATTGCAGCTCTAAGCCCTCTATATATATATACATATATACATATATATATATATATAATGTCTGCCTATCTATCTAGCTAGCTAGCTATCTATCTACCTCTAGTGACACCCGTCCTGAAGATGTTCTTGCCGCCTCCCCCCTTTTCGACGATCTCAGAGCAAACCAGCTCGTCCTCCGTGCCGCCCGAGTGGTCGAGTTTGGGATTGTTTGGGTTTTAAGGTGCAGAGTTCAGGGTTTTGGGATGAGGCTTAAGGTTTAGGGTTTAGGGGAGAACACAGCTGATGTTATAAACATCGCAAGCATGGCAATCAACATCTTGTAGTGTTCTGATCTTGGTTGCTGTCCGTCAGGATAGCCATTTGTTACCCCATCACCCGAAACGTGAAGTAACCCTTAAATCACGAAACCCGAAAACCCAAACCCCTACAACCCACTGTGATCTGTTTCTTGTGACTATGATTTAAACCCTAGACCCTAAAACCCTAAAGCCCTAAACCCTAAACCCCCAAACCCTAAACCCTAGACCCTAAAACCCTAAATCCGTAAAATCCTAAACCCTAAACCCTCAAACCCAAAACCCTTCTCTGGCTCCTGGAGCCCAACACCAACTTTTCAGGGCGCTCTTGGGTTTAAGTTCAGGTCCTAAACCCTGGAAACCCTAAACCCTAGACCCCTAAACCCTAAACCCTAAACCCCTAAACCCTAAACCCCTAAACCCTAAACCCCTAAACCCTAAACCCTAAAGTTCAGGTGCGTGCTGATGGCTCGGTGGGCTGCTTTTTTACGGTTTCGGCACACTAGGCGGTACCAGCGCTTGTCATTAGTCTGCTTGCTCTTGGTTGCTTTTCTTTGCTGTTTCTGGCACCACACTAGACCCTAAACCCTTGACACTAAACGCTAAACCCCAAGCCCTACGCCCTAAACCGTGATCATTCCGGGTGTTCTTCTGAGCTGGACTGTCAGTAGTGTTGCCGTGCGTGAGAGCATCAGGGTCCTGAATTTTGGTCCTAAGCACTTCGGGTCTTGGAGATTGGATTCCGGCTTCGGGTTTAGGGTTTAGGGGTTTAGGGCTTAGGGGGATCGGGGTTTAGGGTTTAGGGTTTAGCGGCTTAGGGGTTTAGGGGTTTAGGGTTTAGGGGCTTTTGGTTTAGGGTTTAGGGGCTTAGGGTTTAGGGCTTGGGGTTCAGAGTTTACGGACTCAGGATGTAGTTGGAGGCTAGAAGTGGGGTTTCAAGTAGTGTGCTAGAGTTATGACCGATATTCGGGGACGTATAACCCCCGCTTTCACTACAGATGAACCCCCAAGCAGGGTTTAGGCCTGGCAGCCTTTAGGAGATGGGCTTCAGGGATTTGTAATCTGCAGGATGTAAAACCAAGGGTATACGGCATACTTCACAAAAGTTGATTAGTTTCAATCGTGCTATGGCCAGGTGTAAGCCTGGGTGGAGAATTAGTTCGGGTCCAGGCGTGTACAGTTTAGGGGTTTAGGGTTTAGGGCAAAGTTTAGGGTTTCAAGACATTGAAGATTGAAACCTTAATCTCATCGTACAGGAAGGAGCATCCAATGGAAAGACCATCGCTATCAGCACGGGCTGTCGTGTGTGCTGGGTTCTTGCATCCTCCTGTCCCAACCCCAAGACCAAATATAGGGACCTGATTAAGAATCCTTGGGCCTTTATTACTAGGGCTCGAAGTTATAGGGCCAGGGTTTCTTAATCAGGTTCCTACATTGACTTAACCTTGCGACTGCCTGCCCCATACCCCCCCAGAGGCCAGGGTATAGGGGTTTAGCTTTTTTGGGTTGAAGGTTTCATAGTGAGGATCCCTGGAAGTACTTGTGTAATTGATTGGTTTGGAATCTCTGAAAGCCAGAGGAAGCCGAGCCGCCTCCACCGTGCCGGGTGTGGGGCTAAGAGCCATAAAGGTGAACCTGCACCGCGGGCTTTTCTGGGTGTGGGGCTTCGAGGCTTTGATAGAGGTTTGTATCATACGTGGGCCTTTATTATTATTATTGGACTCGAAACGTTTAAAGTTTAAAGGGGGCTTTTCGTCTGGTCAGGTCGGCTTGGGGCTTGTGGGTGCAAGGGCTTGAGGTGTTGGAGCATTAGGGGATTCAGATGTTGGGCTCGAGGAAGTTCATAGACTAGGGTGTTGGGGTACGTTGTTGCAAAAGTCTGTAGGAATCATAACGAATAGTGAAATGAATATGCATTACTAATTTGACTACTTATCTTGAGGTTTTCTGGAGGGATGCAATTGGGCTCGTCCGATCCTGCGCTGTAGGGTTTAGGGTTTAGGCCTTTGGGCTTCACGAAATCTTACAGAACCCTGGCCAAGCCTGTAAAACCTGAGACCCGCCCCTGTAACACACCCTACAAAACCCCCAAATCCAAACCCAAAATCCCTGAGACAGGTCGAGAAACTCCAAAACCCTTTGATTAAGGAAGGTAGCCTTAGATCATATGAGGGTTTCCTACTCATATCCTTTAATTCAAGGGTTTTTGGAGTGTCTGGGCTCCCCAAACTCTAAACCCTCAACCCTAAACCGGAATATTCCTAAACCCTAAACCCTAAACCTGCCCTAAACCGGTATATTCCTAAACCCTAAACCCTAAACCCCTTACCGGAATATTCCTCAATCAGGGGGTTTTGAAGTCTCTGGGGGCGGACCTGTACGCCGTCTTCGGGTCCAAGAGTACCGATTCCGGCTCCACGCGGAAGACCACTGGGGCCTTTGAGGGTTTATAGGGTTTAGGGTGCCTTTGGGGTTCAGAGTTTAGAGTTTAGGGTTTAGGGGGCTTAGGAGATTCAGGGTTTAGAGTTTAGGGTTTAGGGTTGGGGATGAGAGTTGAGGGCTTGGAAGGGTTTCGAGTTTAGGGTTTGTTGCTTCGTGTTTGTCGGTTCCATGAAGCTTGTTCGGGCTTTCTAGGTCTTTCTGGGGATATTAAGTGGTTCTACAGAGTTTTAGGGGGCTTTACTGGGATCCAGGAGGTGTTGTGTAAGAAGCTCTACAAGGGGACTGCAGAAGGGCCACGACAAGATTGGAGTTTGGGGGTTTTGGGGGTTTAGGGGTTTAGGGTTTAGGGGATTAGGGGATTAGGGGTTTAGGGATTTAGGGGTTTAGGGGTGGCTTACGAGGCTTTCGGGGTTTCGGGTTTTGGGTGTCTGCAAGGGCTTTGAAGTATTGTCGAAACCCTGAAAACCGGCTTTGGGAGAGCCTGGGTTCTCTTGTGGCTGGGGGGGAACGTAGGGAGGGTAGGGCTCAGGGCGGCAAAGCTTGAGGTTTCGGTTTGAGTTTTTGGGGCTTTAGGGGCTTCAGGGCTTCAGGATTTACGGTGTTAGGGTTTAGGGCTTTAGGGGTTTTCCGTTTAGAGTTTAGGGCTTTAGGGGTTTTCCGTTTACGGTTTAAGGCTTTAGGGCTTAGGGCTCTTAGGGTTTTTTCGTTCAGGGGTCTTCGGGTTGCGGAATCTATGAACCAGGTGATCGTGTTGCTAGATCTTCAAGCCTCTGTATGACCTGCCAAGTCAGAAGGCTCCACACCCCAGAGGATCGACGGGCTGGGACTGCTGGATGTGGGCTCCGGCATAAGCGCCTTGAAAACTGGTAGTGTGTGGGTCTTTTGGCCATGGTTTGGTGGCATCCATCTCGACCCCCGCAACCCTAAACCCTAAACCCTAAACCCTAAACCCTAAACCCGAAACCCGAAGTTGATGCACTGAATATTCACACGGGACCTGCTCACACTCGAGGCTCGACAGCCAAAAACCTTCCGTGACCCCAACAACCCTAAAACTCGAGAAACCTACAACCTAAACTCGAAACCTTTGGGCCTTTATCTCCTTTATCTATCCCCAAGCCCCCGGACGCCCCAAACTTGTCCTAAGCCCACCAGACTCCAAAAAACTCTCAGAGACCTTGCCTCCACCTCCTTCTTGTTCCGCTGTCGCTTCGGTTCCTGTCAATGTTGTTTGCCGGGCTCAGAATTTCCGATTTTCGAGTTTGGGACGGTCTCAGAGTTTCGTGCGTTTAGGATTTCGGACTTGTGGGGCTTCAATAGGCTCTAGATCTAAGCGAGTTTTAGGCCTTAGTAGGTTTAAGGGATTAAAAGATCCGGGTTTGCGAGTTTTCATGGTTCAAGATTTAGGCTCAAGGATTCGGAGAGAGGGCTTTTGGGTGCTGTAGTAGGTTTCAAGTCTTCAGGTGTGGAGGTGTGGTAGGATTTAGGACATCGCGGGTCGCTTGGTTGGTAATCCGAGACCCTAAGCCCTTAGCTCCCTGAATCGATACAGAAAGGTCTTGATTGCTATCATGACACCCCCCAAACATTGCAACATACCCTCGCAGATTCAAGGGGAGCACTGTTTGCGCTCACCAAACCCCCTTAACGCCCAGCCCGCTTCTGTAAACATCCCTCTACGACCCATGCAGACCTGTCACTCCTCCCTCCCGAAAACCCTAATCCCGAGACCCTAATGAGTTCAGAGGGCTTCTTATCATGGCTTAAGGAGCACGGCTTGATTTTGGGCCTGCTTTAGGGCTTCAGGGTCTAGGGTGTAGGCTTCGCGGCTTCAGACAACCCCAATTGAACCTCTCATGAACCTGTGGAAAACCACATAAAACACTTCAAGACGAGGGCTTGTGGCCTTGGAAAGCTCACATTTTTAATAGACTTATGACCCCAAACCTAGGGGGATTTTATAATCCCACTTCTAACCGCCCATGACCCTCCGCGAACTGGCAGACTCTACCTAAACCCCTAAACCCCTAAAGCCCTCAAAGCCCTAAACCCCTAAACCCCTAAAACCCTAAAGCCCTAAACCCTCAAACCCTAAACCCCTAAAGCCCCAAACCCCAAACCCTAAACCCCCAAACCCCCTAAACCTTTCTCCACTAGACCACGCCATGGCCTCTTTCTTGTCCTTGTTCTTCTTGTCTTTGTCCTGGCAGACCCGCCGGGGCTTTGGGTTTAGGGTTTAGGGTTGCCGTAGTTACCATAAGGGTTACTGCAGTTACTCTAACCACGCGGCACTAGCATGCGTCGGATCAGGTTCCAGAAGCACGACCGGCCAGGGCCACATCGGCCAATGTCGCGGTGCAGGCAAGTGCGCGAAGTAAAGCATCCTCACTCGGAATGCCATCCTCAGCCTCTGCGCCAGCAGCAGACGAGCTCGCCGGCACGCACGAAGCGAAAGGTTAGCGACCACCAACTGCTGCTGCGGAGCAGGGCGGAACGCAAAACTGCACAGTGCACAAGGCCAGCTCAAGGGCCAGGGCTGCAGGGTGCAGGGCGTGGAGGTGCTCTAAGGGTAGCTTCATGGGTTCAGGGTTGCGGATGCAGGCTTAAAGTGTAGGGTCTCAGTCTCGGTTTCAGGGTTGAGAGTGCAAGGTGCGGGACCGTGCGGGATGTAGGCTTGGGATTGGGGTTTGAGAGGGTGATTTAGAGGCATGCGCGGGAGGTGGGTGGGTTTAGAGGATATTTTGAAGGGTCATGGATAGCCTCTTAGCTATATGCAGAGTATGCAATCTAAGTAATCGGGAAGTGTACCTGTATATACTTATAACTCCGGCTCACAGAGATGCGTGAACTGCCGCCGTAGCGCCCTGCTTTCCCTCATCGCTCTTTCTCTGAATTCTCGCTGCACACACTCCACCAATAGGTATTTGGGGTGGGCTTTAGGGCATACTTAAGGCTCATCGTTTAGAGCTTGGATTTTTGGATTTAGGGCTTTCGTGTTTAGAGCTTTAGGTTTAGGGTACAGTGCTGGGCTGCGCATCGGTCCGTGCCCCAGAGAGTTGTCGATGAGTTGGCTGGCAGCCAAGCAAGCAGTTGCTAACAGCTTTGAGGGTGTCTAGGGCTTATGGGTGTCGGATTGTAGGATGTAGGGTTTGAGTCTTGTTTCCGGGTTCAGGGCCTTGTTGCTTAGCTTAGGCTGCAAGAGAGTTGGCAGTAGATTGACACCAGTCCTTACAAAAGAACAAGATTACTTCGCTGGCCCGCAAAAAGGCGGAACCCCAACTTAGGAAAACCCCCAGCTCCTAAAACTCGGGTTGCACCTTGCGGCTGAGGGCAGGTTTAGGTTGTGGTAGTGAACCCTCACTCCTAAACCGCTGTGCTCATCCGCTCGCAGGCCTTATCCTTGGACCACGACAGTCTCCGACCAAACTGGCCGTGGTTCTTGATGATGATCTGACCAGGTGCTGGGTGGGAATAGATGGGCCTTCATAACTAGGATAACTAGAATATGGTTCTGGGGTACATTAGAGTATGATACCCCAGGGCGTAGTACTACGGATTGATCTCCTCCATGCTTGACACTGCCAAAAATCAAAATACAGATGCAATTCCACAAGCTATCCGGGATCCGCAACCCGTCAACCCTCGACCCCAAACCCTATACCCAAAACCCTAAACCCTAAAACCCCCTAAACCCTAAACCCCCTAAACCCTTGATTAACCCCAAACTCCAAGCCCCGAACCCGCGGTTCGCTCAAGGCCGAAGCTGAAGTGTCCACTTCTAGCTACGGGTTAGAGAGTTTAGGCTTTAGGGTTTAGGGGTTTAGGGTGTAGGGCTTTGGGGTTTAGGGTTTCGGGTTTCGTGTAGGAGAGGGTGTAGGGCTTGGGGGTTCACGGGATTTGTAGGGCGTAATTGCAAACTTTCTGCTACCAGATACGCAAGACCCCTAGCCAGAAAAAAGTCTAAGACCTTTAGAACACCCCTGGACCCAGGGACTCCAAAACCCCCTTAATTAAGGAATATACCTTAAACTATAGTAGGCCCAACAACCTGGAAGCCCTAAACGTCTAAAGTCGACACTCCTTCCGCAGCCTCGCGGCAGCAGGTCTGCGTCGTGAAGTGCGTGCCAAAGTCGAGGAAGTCCAGCTCCTGAAGTTTGTTTGGGATTCCGGGTGTATAGGGGTTTAGGGTTTAGGGTTCAGGGAGTTGGGGGTTGTAAGGCTAGGGTATATAGGGGTTTAGTTTTTAGGGGGGTGGAGCTTGCTGTTGAGAGGCCTCTCAGTTCAGGGACTTGGGAGGTTATAAGGCAATTCGGCTTTGTCACTTTAGGATGTTTTTGGAGGCTTAGGGCTTCAGGGTTGGGGACTCGAAGCTTCGTGCACAAAGCCGAAACCTTAGAAAGGTTTGGGGATTTAGGGGTTTTTAAGGGTGTGTTAGTAAGTTTCGTAAGGGTTTTAGGGTTTAAGGTCTAGTATGTCGTGAGGGTACAGGTTTAGGGTGCAGAAAGGGTTCAAGGTTTGGTAAGGGTTGAGGGTTTAAGGTCTAGGGTTTAAGTTGGGGGTTTAAACTCTAGGGTTCAGTAAGGGTTTAGCGTTTAGGGTTAAGGACCAAAGCGAGACACCCCGAATATACATGCATCAAACTTCCCAGGGAGCCCCCCAAATACACTCAACCCTCAAGATTAAACCCCAGTGATAAGAGCACCCGAGCACGGATGACTATTAATCGTGGGGTTTAGGGTTTAGGGTTCAAGAAGAGTAACAACAGCAGTCATAATGGTAGAAAAACCATGCGAGAATCAATATCGACACATGATGATAAGGAATTCAAATCATAGGTTCAGACCATGGCCGGTCGTAGCCGCTTCACCATACAGACGTTGGGTTCTGAACTCAAGCCCTCTAAAGCTTAGGGTTTAGGGTTTTAGG
>CAJNJA010078463.1:0-19918 GCA_905231915.1 Symbiodinium necroappetens
AGCGAGAGAGAAAGAGAGAGAGACAGAGACGGAGACAGAGACAGAGAGAGACACAGAGAGAGAGAGAGAGACACAGAGAGAGAGAGAGAAGGAGAGAAGGAGAGATAGTCTTTCGCCCGTCCTCCTTGTCAACCTTCGGTAACGCTGCAGTGAGAGGCTCCAGCCTAGGCCCGGCAATCTCAGGGTGAAGTCAAAGGGCGAGGACTCGGGAGACATGCTTCACAAGAATGGTTGAGGGCTTAGGGTTTAGGTGACTTTAAGGCCATATTCGTGTCATGAGATAGGTACGGGGATTGACCCTGACGATTGACCCTGACTTCAGCATGGGGAATTCGTGGCATCTTCTGTACGAATGTCATGGCTCCCGGCACAGAGATCAGAACATCGACAGAGTCGAAGAAGGATTTGGCCGCGAAGGACTGCGCGGCATACTGCATGCCTTCGAATCGGGGCTTCGAGTTGAAAAATAAATATCGATGCAGCTGCTAGATCTCACAGCACTCTGCCCTTAACTCAAGGCCTGCAAGTGCCAGGGACAGCCTCTCGGACTCTGCATAGAGGAGCATCACCAGCCTAGACAGGATCGCACAACAGATGTATGCTATCCGCTGCAATCCTCAAGCTTCAGTTTCAGATCTCCGCTCTGCTTGTCTCGAGGCAGACAAGGAGCTTGGAGTACTCCTCCTGGCACGAACGCAAAAGGCAACACATCGCTGCCTAGTTGATGCCCATCTGGGGCTGCCACCATGACTGTGAAGATGCTTCAGCGCACAAGACCCGTCGAAGGAGTCGCATCACCAGATGAAGCAGGGTTTGTATGACCCACAAATATGCACTCATAGACAACCTGAACGAGCTCTACATACACTCACCGATTGGCCAAGACAATGATCTGAATCTAAACCCTGCCTCACATGATACCAACAAGATCCCATGTTGAAGTATGCGTAGCCTTCATGTCACCGGTGGTCCAAAGACGCCCAATTCTCGACCGCCTCCCCCAAAAAAAGCTTCCGAATCCGCCCCGGCAGCTCTAGGGCCTGAGCCGTGGCATTGAGAGCGCCGGCAGCTTCCGAAAGCGACTTCTGAAGTCGTCGAGCCTGCAGGCGGAAAGGCTAATGTATAGAGGAGCCTACAGAATCAGCAATACTGTTTTGGGGGGTTCCTTTTTCATAATATATGATATAATATACCCTAAAGCCCTTTAAAACTCTGTGAGGATGACTCGCTCAAAGCGAAGCTAGAAATTTATGTGAGGTACAAGACATCCATAGCTATGCTCTCCTCCGATTTCTGTCCGCACACCTTGTTCCGATTATTAAGGCCCCTATATTGAATAGGGTTTGAGGTCTGGGTTTTTCGGTGCCGAAACAGCTGCAACGGCTGCAAATATATTGAGTAATAAAGTGTTGAGTAATAAATCCGAAACCAAAACCTGTAATCCTGAACCCTAAACTCTGCGGCCCTCATCGTTGAACCCGTACCCGCTGTGATCTACTGCGAAGAGGGTCCTGTGACTGTCCTGTGATTCGCCGTCCGTGGATGTGTCTGCAGGGTCATTGCCCAAGCCACTGAGGTGTGCAGCGAGCTGGAAGCTTGCGAATGCTAAAATGGGAACTGCTGCAGTAGTTCACGCCCCACTTCAACACCACACTCGTTGAATTTAGCCAATTCGTATCGCCGCGTGTGCTGTTCCGGTAGCATCTCCCGTGCTTGTGAGAAAGCGCCCGCCCAGGCTTCCATGGCGGACAATGTCGGACTGAGGGCGAAATTTCAATAGGCAGAGCGGCTTCAAAGAAGCCTCTGGGCCAAGGCGCTTCGCCCGAATGTGTCCATCGAAGACCAGGTTTCAACACAACACGCCTGCCATATAGCATGACGCGAGTGCCATTTAAACGCGAAAGGCACTGAACGCTGATAGAAGCCACGGTGTTTGTTGTTCTGCTGTTGCCCCTGTTTGCTCTCCACCCCGGGTGTCCAGAGTGCTTTTTTTTTGTTGCGCCCCGTCACACACCACAACCTGAATTTGGCGGGGCCGGAGCCCAAAGAAACACCACCTAGGGTGTGTGTTTTGTTGCGCCCTGTTGGGCTCCACAACCTTTCGGCGCGGCCAGAGCAAACAACCGGTGGGCGTGCTTTTTTTTAGCTGTTGCCCCTCGCACCCCGTCTCACTGCTACTCACTCAGAGACACGGCAGGGCAAGAGCAAAAAAAAAAAAACTACTTTCACAGATTCCACGCTGAACTCAATGCTAAAAACCTGCAGGCAGTTCTATTGGTTCTTCATTGTCGCATTGGTCGCGGTGGTAGTGCCCACACAAATTGAGCGCAAAGTGTTACAGTAGAGCGGATGTTCATGCGACTACTGCGTACTGATGCTGGTACCTACGGTTCTGGCAGTCGTGCCGTTAGGCCGTGGAGTAGTTGCTCTAGTTGTCGTAGTTATAGTATGGCATAGTATGGCACTCGTACCGAGTTGTAGCGCCCTGGGGTGCTGCCCGGGTTCCGGACTTCAGAACTCAACGAATCTGCCACAGAGTGATGCCCAAATAGTCTCAGCCCGGGCGACGGCCTCAAGCATAGCATTCTCGGACTCGTTGAGAATTTGGTCCAGCCCGGCATAGATGGCCTCACGTCTCTAAGAAGTGCTCAAACGAAACCTGAAGGCCTGGAGCCGAACCCCTGAAACTCTCTCGCAACATAAATACGAGCAGAACCTGTTTTCGTTAATGGATCAATGTGGGGGAGACCTGTTGATGAATCGTGGGTCTGTCAGCCATAGGGTTTAGGGTTTAAAGGTCTGCCGATAGCTTCGCAAGCCTCTTCGCTCAACATCTCAGTTCTGCTGCTCTCCACGTCATGAGATGTATTCTGATCCTTGGGCAGTATGTCGTACTATTTTATACTATACGATACTCCACTTTGCTATGTTATGCTACATGTTATATCTATTCTGCATTTTATACAAGATTTTCTTGTATTATATTGTATCATCTTATGATATATTACATTATGTTCTGTTATCTTATGGTTTATGGGCACCGATATCATGTTACATGATACTATACTATATTATAATGTCTTTTTGCAATCCTTTATTACATATGATGATGCTGTAATATCATGTTGCATGATGTTAAGAGATACAGGCGCTGCGCCTCCTCGCCTTGCTTGGCTGTGCTGGTCACCAAGCCTCCAGGCAACAAGCGGCTAGGAGGCACTTCTTAGATGTCTTAGACTTTATCATATCACGACATATCACACCACATCGTATAACATAACACAATATAATGCAGTCAGGCAATCTGGGAGAGTCCTGGCGCCCAGGGCTTCGACGGACAAAGCAAGGAGTGCCCGAAACAAACGCACACCGAAAACACCTGCCTCCCATCGCATTGCTGACGGTCGCCGTGACCATGAGCGCGTTCTCTGACCTGCAGGTAGGTGAGCAATGTCATGTAAACGTAGTGCTGGCAGATGATGCAGGCCCCATGGCGAGCCGACCTTGTGGCAAGCACTTCAATGCGCTGGGAGGTGTCCCAGCAGCCATACATCACGAAGGCATACGCCCCTGAGCAGAGGTCAGCAAGTCGAAGTGCGGTACCGTGCCGCGGTTCATGCAGCAGCATATGTTATTTGCCCAGTGGCCGAGCGTTAATAAGAAGAGGATCATCATGAGCCACGGGAACTCGTCCTCATCGCCAGCTTCCCTTCGGCGGTATCCTGAGCTGGAACCCCTTTCTACGATGTACCACTCGAATTGTCTGCACAGTTCCCAGACCATCTTCCAGAACATGCCAGGAGCCAAGGCGGGAGGATCTGTGCGTTGAAGCAACAGGCTCATTAGCAGGCTTCGGACTCCTTCATACCCTGATGTATGCATCTGCCATGATGCGATGCACCGAGAAATCTGATGCCGCAGATCTCTTAGCGAGGCGACTGAAGGCTGAAGCCCTTCGACGAGGTCACACCCGACCGCCCTATATAATGAATAATATAGTTAATATAGAATACAGAATACAGAATATAGAATATAGAATATATAAAATATGATATATAATATATAATACAGAATGACTTCAACCCCCAGTCCCTGTCGCTCTCGGATGTACGGTGCAAGTCCACATTTTTACTGCACGTCCTATCCACTGCCGCTACGCCCGCCGGCAACTTGTTTTACACGCCTCTTTCATCTGTAGCCAGAAGCCATTTAAATATTCATAGCTGCAGGCAGGTATCGATCAATTTCTGACGCGCTCCTCTCCCTCTCCTTGAATGTCCCGTACTTCATATGGAAGACCTGCACAGGAAGAGTGCATAAATAGTCAATTTGACAGCTGTGTGAAATGGCCGACACCTTCATTAATCCCTTCAACCTACTATCAAACGGTGGAGTGGACCCACCCACCCCCCTACCCGCAGTACAACTCGCAAAGTTTTTTTATCATGAAGGGGTATCTTTTTCTCTACTGTTACTTTTGAAGGATCTTGTTCCTGCTCTGGCTCTTGCTCCCATGCGGCTTTTGCTCTTCATTACTCTTGCTCTTGCTTTCACTCTTGTTCCTACTCTTGCTCTTGCTCTTGCTCTTGCTCTTACTCCTGCTCTTGCTCTTGCTCTTGCTCTTGCTTTTGCTCTTGCTGTTACTCCTGCTCTTGCTCTTGCTCTTGCTTTTGCTCTTGCTCTTACTCCTGGTTTTGCTCCCGCTCTTGCTCTTACTCCTGCTCTTGCTTTTACTGCTGATCCTGCTTTTGCTCTTGCTTTTGCTCTTGCTTTTGCTCCTGTGCCTGCTTTTGCTCTTACTCTTGCTCTGGCTCCTGCCTTTGCTCTTGCTTTTGCTCTTGCCTGTGATCTTACTCCTGCTCTTGGTTTTGTTCCTGCTTCTGCTCTTACTCCTACTCCCGCTCTTGTTTTTGTTTTGCTCTTACTCCTGCTCTTGCTCTTGTTGTTACATACTGTTCCTCTTGCTTTTGCTCGTTCTCCTGCTCTTGATCCTCCTCCTGCTCTGGCTCCGGACCCCCTAATGCAAGTTGGGATTTAAAGGGTCGGGATGATTTCGGGAGGATTGGCCCCAACGTGTTTTGATTATCAGGAGGTGTTTAAAGCATCGGGGAAGCGATTTCGCGATTGACACAAACACCTTAATTACGGCGTTCACTGCACAAGTCTACTGTTGTATTGCATGGGCATCCAGCTCGACGGACCTGCACAATGGGTTCTGTCCGCAGCACATGCGGGTCCACCGCGCCTGAATAAGAACGTGGAACGCCAAGCACAAAGTGCTGCACCCCAAGAACCGCTGGGGCTGCTAGAACGTGTGGCGCTGTGAGCCAATGCCGGCCGTCAGCAACATGAAACCCTTCACACCATCGTGCCACGTGACGCCAGCTGCAAGAAACAAAGAGAGAGCCTGTAAGCTTTTTGCCACTTCACAGCCTGCCTTCCATGCTCTGTCCTGGAGTTCTGCCATGAGTGGGACAGCCCGTCGCCGCTGCTGCCCCGAAGCGCATGCATTGAGTGCAGTGCTGAAGGTAATTACATCTCCCTCCATGCCCCTGTGCAGCAAGGAAGACAACAAGCTTAAAGCTTGCTGCCAAAAGCCATGGCTCGTGCATGCCGCCATTGCGGCATTGAAGGTGAGCACCGTGCTCTGCAAGCCAGCCGAAGTCAACTCCGACAGGAAGTACAGAGCTTGCTGCCACTGCTCACCCTTGGCACAGGCGAACAGAACCACGTTGTAGGTGATCACCTCAGACAAGGCCCAACATGTGACGGACTTCAGCCATCAATGTCCCCAGGACACGAAACCATCGACTCTCTCTTGGAGTCTGGGGCTCTAGGGTTTTAGGGTTTACGAAAAAGGGCTTTAGGGTTTTATCTTTTCAGCGCAGAGTGGCATTGGCCTCCAAGCCTGAACGGTAGAAGTCGCTGAGCAGGTGCAGAGCCCAGGTCCACTCGCCACCCTTCTCACAGGCACTCATCGCCTTCTGCGGAGGGGCGGGGGGGGGGGTTAAAGTTTGAGGTTTAGGGTTCCTAAAGGCAGCACTGGCCGCTAGCTTCCAGCGCTCCCTCAGAACTGCTCTTCACCTTGGCTTTTTGCGCTTATGAAAGCCACAGCCGAGGGGCAGAGCTGTAGGTGATCACGTTGCCCTGGATGCTTCTGTGTGGGATCTCAGCCAGCAATGCAAGAGCCATCTGCCACTCGTGGCCTTTTTCACAGGCCTGAGCACAGACCAGACGGTTGCTTAGAGACAGAAACTCTGAGCACAGCAACTCCGAACCCCAAACTCTAAGTTAGAAAGTCGCATAGTCCAAAACCCTCAACCCCGACACCCCACACCTTCAAAGCGCGGAAGTGTTTGGGCAAGCTGCACTGATGGCTGCGCTGTACGTGATCACATCTGCCTGGAGCTCCTTCTCCGTCATCTTCCCCAGGAGATGAAGGGCCATGGGCCATTGATCTGCATCCTTGCACAAGCTTATGGCGGTATTGTAGGTCACCACAGTACTCTGCAGCTCCTGAGCTTCCAGTTTCTCAAGCAAGCTCAAGGCAATCGCCCACTCGCCGCCTTCTTCACAGGCCCTCATGGCCGCATTGTAGGTGATTGCGTCGGCCTGCAGTTTCTGTTGAGAGAGCTCGGTAAAGAGTGCCAGAGTGCGCTGCCACTCGCCCCCAGTACCAAGTGCACTCATGGTCGAATTGAAGGTGATGATGTTTGAGCTGATGCGCTCTTGGTACATTTTCGAGAAGAACAGCAAAGCTAAAGACCATTGCCCGCCTTTCTCACATGCCGCAATGGCCGAGGAGTAGGCGATGACGTCTCCTTGCATGCGAGCGCTCTCAAGCCTGGTGAAGAAATCCAAGGCCAGGTGCCACTGGTCACCCTTCTCAAAGGCACTGATCACAGAAGTGAAAGTGATCAGGGTTGGTTGAAGCTGGCTGCCTTCAAGCTCGACGAGGACCTGAAGTGCCTGAGGCCACTGCAGCCCTTTCTCACAGGCACTGATTGCGGAGTTGTAGGTGATTACGTCCCCCTCAATAGTCTTGGCCGTCAGATCTGAGAACAGCAACAATGCAGCCGTCCACTCAGAGGCCTTCTCACAAGCCGCCATGGCACTGCTGTGAGTGATGGCATCCCCTTGCAATCCCTCTGCTTCCAAATTCACCAAGAGACGAACAGCATGCCCCCACTGCTCCACTCTCTTGCATGCAGAGATGGCGGCACCGAAACTAAAGATGTCCGGATGCAGACGCCATGCAGGCAAACTTCCCAGCACAGCCAGGGCAAGGGCCCAGTGCTGTGCTTTGCCACATGCGTTGATCAACGAATTCACCGACTTCAAAGGCCCTGGGGCCTCGGCTCCAAAACCCAAATGCAACCAAGGGCCGTTTAGGGTTTAGGGGTTTGGGGTTTAGGGTTCATGGTTCAGGGCTTAGGGTTCAGGGTTTGGGGTTTCTTTAAAGTAAACGCCCTAAACGCCCCTAAACTCCAAACCCTCAAGGGGGCTTAGGGTTTAGGGTTTCGGGCTTGGGCACACGCCAGCTTCGCTGGTCTCCAGCTATCCAGCACAACATGCTCTGTGACAACGTAAACTCCAACGCAATGCTGGAACATCATGTGGTACAAGTATGTAGGTATACATGCAGGTTGCAACACAGACATAATTGTTAGAATGATAGGGTAAAAAGATATTGGCGAAAAAACGGAGCCTGCTCCGAAGCTTTGCTTTACGTCTACCAACCTCTTGTTTGCATTACACAAACCCTAAACCCCAAGCCCAAAACCCCCTAAACCCTAAGCCCAAAACCCCCTAAACCCTAAGCCCAAAACCCCAAACCCAATGCCCAAAACCCCAAACCCTAAGCCCAAAACCCTAAACCCTAAGCCCAAAACCCTGAGCCCTGAAACAAAGAGTACCAGCTTAGATCTGACAGGCAGCAGAGGCATCCCCTAGGAGGCGAGATGCATCCTGCCAGGTTTGGCGCGCCTCGACGCAGGTTTCGGTGAGGATTAGGTTTTTTTTTAAAGGGCCTTTTTCCACTGTTATGCGGAGAGCCCAAAAGGGCTTTAGGTTTAGGGCTTAGGGTTGGTTTTGTTGGCATCACTTAACGAGGAGGCGGAGATGAGCATGTAAGGGATTCTAACGGGTCTGCTGCGCCGGGCCGACACTTCGACTAGCTTGGACAGCGTGCTCCATGCCTGCAGCCTCCTAAACCCTAAAACCCTAAATCCTAAACCCTATAAACCCCAAACCCTGAAACCCTAAACCCTAAGCCTTAAACCCTAAACCTCCTCCCCGTAAACTCCCGACAGAATTGAGCCTTGGGGCCTGGCAATAGGCCGGAATTCATCAGTGTACTCTATAAAGAAAAGGAGCCGGACTTGCGCCGCTGGCGTAGGGCGTAAGGGAAACGAGACTTTGAGGCACTCCGCTACTGCATGAGAGTCTCTCTTCGGCCGGGGATATGTTTGTACAAACAGACATGCAGGCAGGCAGGCAGGCAGGCAGGCATGCATCCATCCAATCCATCCATGCACCCAGCCATAAAGCCAGCCAGCCATCCATCCATCCAGACAGACAGACATACGCAGAAACATAATTATAGGCATACAGACATAATGTCGACATAAATACATGCATTAGCTACATGGCTACATACCTGCAAGCTGCATACATACCATCCCGATTTATAGACCACAGGGTGTGGGGATGCTTGGGGTCTCCTAGCTGCATCTCGGGCGTCAGCTCTTATTCCTTGTGCATCTCCGCGTTGCTCTGGCATCCCCGGCCTGTGTTCTGACATCATGCCGCTGGAAACCCGAAGCCCGGCCACGGCCCTGCAAGTCCAGCACATGCATGGCTTGGAGCCGCTTTGTAAGAAAGACAACCGAAGTGGCTGAGCCAAGATTCTGCCAGAAGAAGAGAGTTGCTTTCGTTCGAACAGCCTTGGCAAAGACATAATCCTCACATCGGTTGGCAGACGAACGACGGCTCTGCTCTCACCGTGAACAGCTTCATGCCAACCAGTGACAGGCGGCAGTGAAAACACACCTCCCTGAATCCTACTCGGCCCTAGTCACTACTCCGCCCAGCATCTAAGCCACAAGTTCCCTCAGATTCAAGTCATATATGTATGTATGTATGCATGCATGCATGCATGCATGCATGCATGCATGCATGCATGCATGTATGTGTGTGTGTATATATGTGTATGTATATATATATATATATACATTAGGTGTATGTGTGTATATATATATATCTCTTCTATATATGTGTATTAGAGTCAGCGTGCTCTCTTTTGGTCTGGCGGTCGGAAGCCAACCTGCGCACCGCGCACTGCACGAGCCCCTGCAGTGCTCACCCGTCTTACGGCTACTTTGATCTGGGATCCCTGAAAAGCCTAGGCGCCTGATGACGTCATAAGAACCAAAGACCCGAATTTAGAGATCGTGGCCCAGAAGTCGCTACACAAGTGCTACTCCCCAGCTGCAATGCCCATCACGCCGCCCTCTGCATCAAGGCAGAATCACTGGCATGAGGACCTGACCGCACAATGGGCAAGTTCTGACAATGCCCACGGTTGGGAAGCAGCTATGAACGCAGATGGTTATCGACACAAGCCACACGGTCACATGACACATGAATGAGAATTGCACGGGATGCCAGCTTTGGCGATGCAAGCAAGCCCAAAAGCTCACAACTGCAACAGCTCAGAAGCCAGAAGCACGCAGGTCACTTTCACAAAGGGTGTGCGCCCAGACTGAAAGCTCTAGGAGCACGGATCTCTGCGCAGAAACTGCACTGTGGTAGCTTTGCCAAGTGCCTGTCGGCAAAATCACTTCAAAACCCCTTAGGCTTGCTCGACATTCGTCGAGCCCTTTCAGAAGGGCTGCCAAATTACCAGTTGAGGGCCGACGCTTACAGGACTAGCCCGGAGACTGGTCTGGCAGCTCGGGAGTCAAAGCAGATACTAGGTCTGGGTCGCCGGATCTCGCAACGACCTGGCTCCAAAAGACAGCATGCACAGCTACAGTGTCACGGAGAAGGGGTGGAGAACGAAGAAATGTTCGCAAATGGTGGCGAGCAACATCTTTCAGCTCGTCGGACACTGTCACATCCGCGCAGTCCGAAGTCGTGGCAATTCCTTCAGGAATTCGCAGATCCGAGACAATGCGAAGTGTAACGCATGCTCAACCAGAGAAGAGCATAACGGCTCAACCCTGTGATCTCATACTTCATTGCACCATAGTCTACGTGAGAGCTCCTGCAGCAGGACCGTTCGACACTGCGGCAACCATGTTGGTGATATCAGCAGCACAAAGGGCCTGAAACGTTGGCGTGCAAATTCTCAGGAGCAGACGGCCGCTGCTTGGCGAGACTCCGTACTCATAATGCACCTGTAAATTCCCAAAATATACCCGTGATCTGAGCAGAATATACCCACACGCAACACACCCACAATGCCTCGAGACCGAAACGAACCAAACCTTCCCCCAGCCTTCCGGCTTCCGCCTACGGAACAGTCGGTGATGGCCAAGGCAGTGAACCGAGAGATCCACATGAAGGTCGATATGACATTCCTCGGATGTCCGAGGCTTCGTCGGAGCTTTGAACAGGGTGTTTTTTTTTTTGGGGGGGGGGCCTTTTTCTGTCTTGCTAAGAAGTCGGAGAGCCTAGAAAGAGGCAGGCTGTTAAGGCACACCTCAGCTGCATCTCAGATGCACGAACACTCAGACTCACTGGCCATCCATGCCCTCTAACTCTTGAATAGGGCTTTATGTCTCTATGCTATCTGCTGCTGCTGCTGCTGCTGCTGCCGCTGCTGCTGCTGCTGCTGCTGCTATGTGCTGCGGCTGTACCCAAAAAAATTAAGAACATGCGACAGTCAGTAGGAGCACAGTGGCGAATACGGCAGCAATGCTCGAACTTCATTGAATCACATGGGAATGTCAAGATTCGCATTTGAGCCAGACTGAATGGCTTCCGAAAAGTCAACAATGAACTGTTCCCTGCTCCCTGTTCCCTACTGATTGACATGTGGCGTAATCACATGCATTCTCGCACCAAACTCTCAGATCACTTCCGTGGAAGCCAAGTGTCATTATGTCCATGGCGCAGGCCCTAGGCTGTGGGCAGGATGCCGCCGCCACACGCACCTGGCAAAGGGAAGAACCGGTCGCACACCCTTCACAAAGTCGGTGCGTTGGGCCTGCAGCAATGCCCGGACAATGAACGAGAGCATGTTGGTCACGTCCATGACCTTGAGGCCAATAATCAGATTTTGCTGCAAGGACGTGTACAGTGAAAACTTGTGTAGATGAACACGAAGTTCAGCCCGGCTGCGCACTGAGTGATGTCAAATGCACGATTGCGGCTCAGCGTTCGGTTGTGCTTGATAGCAACGATCAGCCCCTTAGCGCAGAAGCATCTCACTGGATCTCACTGGAGCCCAAATGCACAAAAACGCCAGTTACACCTTAAATTCTACATCAACCGCATGCAGGACTCGGCAGTCGGGGCAGCTGCTGCTGGAATGAACTGCGCCCAGTCGTGAGTGACTCGCGGGCGATTGGTAATGAGGTCCAGGTTGCTGCGCAGGCCTTCAGTTCTTCTTTGAGCCGACAGAAAGCCAGAGATTCGACTGTCGTCTCAGAGCTCTGAGGTTGGGCAAAATACCCAGCAATCCCCAACACCTACTGTGCTCTGTCTCATCACATCATCAGTAGCCAGCAGCACCAACAATAACAACAACAACAACAACTACTACTACTACTACTACAACTACAACTACAACTACAACTACAACTACAACTACTACTACTACTACTACTACTAATACCACCACCACCACAACCACCACCACCACCCCCGCCGCCACCACCACCACCAACACCACCACCACCACCACCACCACCACCACGGCGACGACGACTACTACTACTACTAGCACAACAAGAACGATAGCAAAAACAAAAGCAAAAGCAGCAACAACGACAGAAGCAAACTAACCAAAACCGGAAGCTTAATCGGGAGAAATATCGACATGACAATCTTCGTTTTTCAGCAGCAACCCTATCATCTTCGCCGTCACCATCACCACCATCATGATCGTCGCCATGATCATCATCATCATCATCATCGTCATCATCGTCATCGTCATCATCATTGCGTTTTATCATGGCCCTCACCATCATCACCAGTGCATGCAGTTTGGAAAGGCAGTCTCTGAAAAGCGTTGGACGGGGCAGCACGAAGCTTTTCTGTCGAAAGCACCATCTGATGTTAAGTTGTGGACTTGCCGCAACGCGGCAAGCATGGACTTCCATAGAGGGCTGGCAATCCAGAATGAACCAAAGACGTGCCCGGCTAAAAGCCATCATGAAGGAGCTGCTGATGGTTTTCATAACAGATGCAGGCGAGCAGCCGGGTTTGCAATCATCCTTTACCGCGGCGCCGGCCTCTTTAGATGACGGAAAGAGAGATGTAAGCTTTCAAGGGTCGATGGGGCGAAGACGGCATAAAGCATCACTGAAAATACTTCATGTCTTACCAGGGAAAGTCTGAAATCTGCTTGGGGTCGATACGCGCATCCAGATGTCAAGATGATGAAAAGTGTAGCTTCAAGGCCTGATTTCTTGCTTAGCACTGAGCAACTGGTGATCCACTGGACCCGCAATCTCATTGAACTCTTGGATGTTCCTTACTACCCGCCAATGTCTGCAGCAGCGTGGCAGAAGCGATCTCACCAAAGTTGGCCATCAGGGCAAGGAAGTCGCCAACACAAATGGCGTCCGAGTTCACCGCCTCTCATGTTTTGGAGGGGGGGTGCAGATTAGAAGCGGCATTCCCTGCCTCAATATTTGTGAACCGTCGGCTGCCCGCGACTGCACTGCAAATTGGGACACTTTTTGTCTGGCTCTGCTGCTGCAGAAGGCACGGACAGCTCATGGAGTTGATGCATTTCGGTGGAAGCTTTCCTAAGGGTCGCTAGTCGTGCGAAAACTTAGCGTCCACATGATGTCAGGAACGTGTCATAGCACAACACCGGAGAGACTCCTACATTGCCCTGGCTGATAGTGGAACAGGTCTTAGACTATGATCGCTTAGCATGATCAGACAAGACATGGGGGGTTTCCGAAAATAGGACACCCTAATGTAGTGCTCTAAATGGTGGGATCCTTATTCAATTCTAAGGACCCCAAAATAAGGTACCCTAATTTTCGGAAAGTCCCACATGGCTTCAGGTCCTGCCTGGGCACAAGCATTCGCCGCAAAGGAGAGGTAGGTGGCGACCCTGGGAGCTGAAGGTCTTTGAAGCATTGGATTAAGGCTTGTAGGGGTTAGGGTTTAGGGTTTAGAGCTTAAGGTTTAGGGCTTCGCTTGGATAAGGGTGCATTGCACGCATGATGGTCATCCTGGAAGACTCTATCCACATCAGAATCTCCGGAATTGAGATCATGATGGTTGCACATACTGGTGCAGGGTATCCGTCAGTGACGATGATGCTGATCGGCCCATGTAATGCCATGTTGGAAATCAACACCCGACCACTGGACGTGTCAATTTCTGCAACATTTTTGACTTCATGGACGGATGCACGAGAACAGAAGTGCTCAAAGATCCGATCGAGAATCCAAGTGATGGATGTCACGAAGCCAGCCACACTGGCAGCGCAGCCACTGGGGGAGAAATCGTAACACCTGAGTGGAGTCTTGATGCTCTGGTAGTCGATGGCCTTCGCGTGGATCAGTCGAGGACGAGTGGGAGACCGGCGAGAACGGCATTGTCTACAGGATCGCTCAGCTAAGCGAATGTAGGTGAAGTCCGACCAGCTCAATGAACTTGAGATTCTCTATGCTGACTTGAAACGAAGCGCCTGCCTTGTAAAGAAAGACGATGGCTTGACCCAGGTACGCTGTTGCCTGAATGGTGTCGATGACACATTCAGTCCTCACCCATCCCAACTCCTCCGGTCAGAGTGCAGCGAGCCGAGGGTCAGTTTGAGGTGCTGATTACCTGTTACTTCTTCAGGTTAGCTCCTTCCAAAAGTGCGAATGATCCCAAGAGCCAATCAATCATCAAGGAAAAAACTCAAATTTCGAATCATCCTCTTGGCAATGAGTTCATGCCCTCCCCTGGTGCTTGTAGCCATGCCGGCACTGGACTCTCGCCACCAGCCCAGAGGTGATGCCACGGATGCTCATCATGACCGTCATCATCAAAAAAAACATCACCCTCATCATCGCCACCATCACCGTCATCATCGCCATCATCAGCACCATTACCCACCAGCATCATCCTCATCATCAAAACCAACATCGATTCCGGCAACAATAACGGCAGTACAGTCGTCATGATCACCATCACGGGCGCCGATCTATACGGATATACGGATTGCCCTCCTTCCCCGACTGCGAGTGAGGGGGGTTAGAAGCAGGTCCTGTGGCCGGGATGAATAGAAGAGGTCGCCAAGGTTCCTCAGCCCTCGAGGAGGTCTCAAGCCTCGCAGCATGGGAGGGCGAAGTCCGCTGCCAGATTTCCCACAAGAAATGCAGTAAACTAGACCGGACGACTTGGAGCGGCGGATTTATGGCTCTAGGTGTGGGATTGAAGGCACTGGGATGCTTGCAGAAGCTCTAGTCATGGATTGCAGCCTGCCACTACAGTGTATCCATAGAATGATCATGGGGTAGTTAGTAGCAAGGTTGACAGGGCAAAATGCACGTAATTTCGTGGGCCATGGGGGGGTGCCTTGCTAATCTGTGTTTATTCAGACACGAAAACACCTCGCAGTAGGGCCATGTTGAAGAGAAGCCGAAACCCTGGCCGCGACGCCTACATCGGCTATGGCGGAGGCAATCACAACAATAAAAATAACAATAACAATAACAATACTTATACTA
This sequence comes from Symbiodinium necroappetens, assembly GCA_905231915.1. Taxonomy (NCBI): domain Eukaryota; class Dinophyceae; order Suessiales; family Symbiodiniaceae; genus Symbiodinium; species Symbiodinium necroappetens. Next base: position 14,907 of record CAJNJA010078463.1, read on the forward strand.
GCAATAGTATGAATGGTAAGAATAATCGTTATCGTCGTCGTCATCATCCTCACTGTAGTTGCCGAAGAGTCTTTTGTCTTGACAGCCACGGGAAGCCGGGAAGCCCCCAAACCCATCAGCCGAGGGGCTCTGCGCCTCGCGAACAATTTGGTCCATGCCAGGAATCCTTGGATCGATGGTCAGTGCTTCGAGTTGCTGTATGATAGCCCATACTATGCTAACTATAGTATAGTATGTTATGCTCAGCATGTGTATATGTGTGTATATGTATATTATACTAATATATAATAATATAATATATATATATATGTATATATCCTTAGCTCCCCGAATGGGGGTTTCTTGTCCATTCTGTAAAGCATTTAGGGGCCAAACAGGGTAGCCAGTAGCCATAGCCTTCGCCTGGCATTCTACTGCGTCGCCTCAACCCAATTGAAAGCATACGATTCTCTTATCTGCACCTGATCTGTAGCTGCAAGGTTTTTGGCGACTGGGGTGCAGCGTAACACGGGGGACGTCCCTAATTTTCATAGAAGTCGGCTTGGAACCGGGCATGAACGAAAGATCGAAGATGGTGCATGTCAGGGGTTCGTCATCGCCCATCTCTCAATCTCAACTTGGGCTAGGGTAGCACAGTCCAATCAAGACCTGGCATCTCGACTCGGGAGGCTTTTGCACAGTGTGCCGTAACGAGATGCCAGGCAGCTCTTCCCAATTCGGGAACTCTGCTTCATTGATGGCAGTCTTTGTGCCGATACCTCAAAGCCAAATTGCATCATCAGATGATTGCTGCACACCAAGAGTAGCCGCCAAACTTTTCCTATGCTTCGATCACAAACCGGGAACGACGCCTGCAGCCAAGGATCTCGCAACTATGGGAGAACTGAAAGCGCTCTTCGCTTGCAGCGCCCCAACGAAAAGCAGCGCCGTTGCAGCAGCAGCAGCAGCCCACCGCGAACCTCGGTACTGCAATTGACTTGAAAGTGCAGAGTTAAGACCGATCCAAATTCTATCCAAGACGTGAAAATTGATGCATCCGGGCGTCGCTGAACCCACTCTCTCCTTCATGCGCACCCTGCATACATGTGTAAATAACATGCCTCGGTTCCGCGCATGGCAAGCTTTCTCACACACTGGCGGCTCCTCGTCTGCCAAGTTCACCTCAACATGGCCTTCCCCAGCCATGTCTCGAATCCTCATGAGGCAATCACAAAATGTTAGAAGGCTCGTGCAGATTCTTCCGGGCGGCGTCAAACACCAACTGTCCTACAGCGATCTACAATGATACTGGGAAACCTTTTGAGGTCTATCCGTCGAAAGACTGGGTAATAGCAAGAGTGCTCTACTGTTGGTTCTGATTGCTCAAGTGGGTTCCATCTATGTACCACCGTGATCACGAGGCAATTGCGAGACTCATCGGTTATCTGATGACTTACCCTTTCATGCTTGCAGGCTGTTGAGAAGTAGAAGCCGTTCGGATCCGGGCCCCCGGAACTCAGAGCCGTGCGCGGCTCTGCCACAGGTCCTCTTACAGGGCTTTGCCGCCCCCAGGGTCAAGTCGTCTACGTAACCCGTATCTTGAGGCACATGCTGCAGCTGAGCCACGGCACCCATTGCGTGGCTTGCTGCGAAGACGATCGCATGCTTGAGCACTGCAGCTGAGCATGAATGGCATCATGGTGCCGTCCAGCGGCGCTACCTGCTTTTAACATCTGCAACCAGAAACGCCCGAAGCAAGAAAGGATCAACCACGGAGCTGCACAAGGTTAGAAGGCCCGCAAGATGAGCTGTCATCTCCTTCCTATACAAATCCCAAAGCCCTGAACAGTTACTTGTGCTCCCATCGCAGCCAGCATCCTAAAGCTGCGCAAAAGGAGAGACTCAGAGAGGCCCATAGTATAGGGCCTGCGAGATGATCCGGGCATTCCGAAGGCCTTGTCATGCGCCAGCTTCTGCAGTCTCAACGCACCTGTCATAGCCAAAGGGGTTCCTTGTAGATGGATGTCAAAACTCTACGAGTGCGATGCTTCACACGAGCCCCGGCCGACGCGCACGAAGGAAGAGAGATCCCCAAACGAATCTCTCGAGCATTTCATATAGCAATAATGGTAAGACAAACGATAATTCGAGTATCAAAAATACTATCAATGCTAACAATATTCACAATATTCATGATATTACTGTGAGTAGAACGAGTAAGAATCCAATGGCCTGAAGAAACTCTTGAGACCTGGCCCAGGCTGTGCTGCCGGGACCTTCGGAGCAGATGGGCCGTGCAAGGGTGCGAGTAAACGGCCGCTGAGTGACACAGAAACCTACTCATAGTGGGACCTCTTTGAGGGCTTTAGTAGGGTTTAGGGCTTAGGGCTTCTACTCACTGATGATTTTCGATGGATTTTATGCTAGGCTTCAGGTAGGGGAGCCAACCTCGCGCTGGACACCAGGAATGCGGTTGATGGGTGGTCTGTTGGACACATGCAGTATCACTTTTAGAAGCCTTTAGTTACGTTAGGGTTTGGGGCTTAAGGGGGTATCACTTTGATGAACATTTAGAGTCAAATATAAAGACTCTGGCATTCAACGACGAGGCAAACCCCGATGGGGACGAACTGGACCTGTCGACAAAGCAGGCCCCGTCCGAGCCCCAAGCAGGCTTCTTGTCTGCAGCGCGCCGGACCGCCTCAAGCCGTGCTTTCTCGGAGGAACATCATGAAATTGACACCGTGGGTCCGTCAGTCCTCACACGAATCTGGCACAAAGAGCGTACCAGGCTCTGCCACATGAAGCGGCACCTTGCTGGTCTTCTCCCCCGATGTCGCCATCTGAACAGGGCTTTTTCGTGCAGCGGCATAGACTGAAGCCCCCTTTGATAGAAGTCTCAGGCTCCAAAGCGCCCTGCCTTGCGCTTCTTGGAATCGCCATCGCCAGCCTCTCAGTCTGTGGGCTTGGGGACTCTCAAAATGCGGGGGCTCCAGGGGCCCAAGAGCTTTTTTATTGCGTTAAAAGGGGGAGTGGTTATTGCAGGATTAAAAGTACACCCGGCTCAGGCTTGCTGGCGCAGACGAGACCCTGCCTTCCCTTTGACTTCGGGCGTCTTCTCTTGGAGCGACTCTGACTCCTTCCAGAAAGGACTCTCAAAGGAACTTGATTCAAGACTCTAAGTCCAATAACCTTCGGAACAGAAAAAGCTACAAAAAACATCAGAAACCAATCGCCAACAAGCCTTTGCCCCCCAGGCTGCCTCTCGGTCTGCGGGCCCCTCTTCTCCCTGTGCAGGCGGGCCTGCGCAGGCCCAAGAGAAACTGAACAGAGCTGGCGCAGCGTCATGCAATCCCCATCTCAAGCCTTCCGCCGCGAAGAGCGCGCTGCCTTCGCTTCTGGTGGCGGCCTGCGTTTCAATGTGCGCATGATATATGTTTGTTGATATGCTCTGTAATGCGTGCAACTCGAGGCTCACAAACCGCAGAATCAATCGAACTTGAAAGTACCCACGACGATGTGTTTCGACGACACTTAACCAGTTGCCTGTGCTTGGCCAGTAGTCCGTGTGAAGGTCGAAGGATCAAAAGTGCCTGGAGTATGGGAGATCGCCCGATGCCGTGCAAAAACTGTCACAAGTATGTTCCACAAGGCTAGGAGTTGCGAGAGTTGCGTCGCCGACGTGTGGTTTTAGCATAGGGTTCTGCTGGAGCTGGCTAGTCGAAACTGCAACCTGGCGAGAGAGTACCCATCAGGAGCCCGGCCAGTTAACGGCTGCAAGAACTGGAGCTCCTCATTGCACGATGAAGCTTTCTCGGACATTCCCCAGCTTCCGAGGCACTGCATCAACTGACCCTAAACTTGTCTGCCTCAGAACAAGCAACTCGAATCGTCCTTCGCACCAGCTATGGCGGATTTCAGATCCTGCGGAACGAGCACAGTCGACTCAGTGGACCATGTATCCGGATCGACAAAGAGCAAAGCACAAGGGCCGACCGGGCCAGGGGGAAACAGGCAGGCAAGCGCGGGAGCCCTTTTGCTCACTCGCTGCCAGTAGCTTCTCTTGCTTCCGGGTGCGGGGCGCTGGCCTGCAAGGGAGATCTCACTTCCAGACTTAAGAGACCCCGATGTCAGCAACGAGCGAAGAGTAGGCACCCCTCTCTCGAAGCTTTAGAGCCACATGTTCAGGCGAGGGAAAGCAACTTCGAAGCTGGGAATTTCATCCGGACAGCCTCCCTCAGCTGCCGGATGCGCTCTCGCCTGGAGACAACCATGAAATGCATTGCAGAACAGTGCAGCACAGGTGCATGGTGTAGAGGTGAACCACTGTAGTATGCCTTGTTCTTCGTTCACATATCTTATGTATAGATGTGTGGCATGACCTCGTTTACGGCTTTAGCTCTACGCGAACGAGAAACTTCAAACGTGTGAATATGTGTGCATGTGCCTGGGGGGGGCGGCGGGGGCTCGCGTTTGCATGTGTACATGTGCATGCATGCATGTCTGCCTGTCTGCCCGACTGCCGCTCTATCCGTCTGTCCGCCTGTCCGTCTGTCCGTCTGCTCGTCTGTCCGTCTGTTCGTCTGTCCGTGTCCATCTGTCCGTCTGTCCGTCTATCCATCCGTCTGCCTGTGTGTCCGTCTGTTCGTCTGTCCATGTGTCCGTCTGTCCGTCTGTGCGACTGTTCGTCTGCCTGTTTGTTCGTCTGTCCGCCTGTCTGTCTCTGTCCATCTGTGCATCTGTCCGTCCGTCGGTCTGCCTGCGTGCAAGGTATATATGAACGTATTTACGTATGCAGATGCACCTTTACGTATATAAGTCTGTGTGTATGTATGTATATATATATATATTTATTTATTTATTTAGTTATTTATTTATTTGTTTATTTATTTATTTGTGTATTTATATTTATTTGTTTATTCATTTATTGATTTACATATAGATATATATATATATATGATGCCGGTGCGGCCGGCCCCCACCCCTTCCCCATGGTTCCCCCCCGCTTTGGTGTGGTGTGGTTGTGGGTTGCT
>CAJNJA010078474.1:0-47893 GCA_905231915.1 Symbiodinium necroappetens
GCGGGCTGAGTCGAGTCGAAGAGCTGGCAGGAGAATGGTTGCACATGTCATCTATCTGGAGCCGTTTGGTGCGCGTTTCGGGCATCTTGGTGCGCTGATGACCGGTTGGTGCGCGTTTCGGTCTGCAATGCTGAAGAAAACATAACAAAGCTGGGCCGGGCGATTGTGGTTTCTTCCAGAAAACCCCATTGCTTGCACACCGCACATACTGGACAAAACCCATGCGAACGCACGGCCGTCATGTCCGCAACGCGTGCCTGGATGCGCTCCACCCACTCGCAAGCCTCGCGCTCCGTGCAGCCCGACAGGCAGAAGGAGCGCTGACCACCTCACCGGTGCATACCCCTTGCATGCAAGTCAGCTTCCGCCCAAGTAAACTGCCCAAAATGAAACACTCCCGGCATCATGCTGACAGAGCATACAAATCGGCAACGCCCCAGAGAAAGGCAAGGTGCTCTTGCTCACGACGAAAGTAAAGGGTCGGCTGGCATCATGGGACCACTCCACCGACACGCCGCCTTCGTCGACGCAGCTGGACTTTCGAGCTGCTGGCATATCGGCTACTGGCGACGTTAGCACGATCTGATGATAGACAATGTTACAGCTGAGGCGCTCAAGGAGATGGCATCGCGAGGCTTTGCTTCGTGCTGGCTGCGGTAGTACTGCAGCGTCTGACCTGCGGTTTCGAACCAATCTGACTTTGAAGCTATGTTGCACTTCATGAACCAAGGCTCAACCTATCAGGAGAAAATAGCGCAAGTTCCAGCCCGTGTTGAGAAGCCCATCGCCTCGCAAAATAAATCATGCATGCCATTTGCCGGTTTTTTCCACACTCAGTGCCCGATGTCGCGCAATGACGACACATACTAGCTCCTCTCTCTGTCAGCACGACCGGCCTAATTTGTAGAGGAAGCCGTTGTGGAACGGCATGCCCTTCGCCAGCGAAGGCTGAACAAACACCTCCACAAAAGAGACCATCTTGCTGATAGCATTCCGGGTGGACTGCAAAAGATTCAACTACATTCTACATGCTACAAGTAGAACTTGTTCATGCAAGTTGTTCGTGAGTCCTCCTGATAAGGCCACCTCTGCGTCGGCCGGAGTGCCACGAGGAGTCTCGTCTGGCTCCAGGTTCAGTGTCCTTGCATATGTCAGCACATGCATCACATGCTTCGCCTTAGAGCAAGCTGCATCATGATCAAGGAAGCTGTGTTGCTTCAGGTTGGGTGCCGCACGACTCTGCAGCGGCACTATTCGCACCTGCGGCAGGAGATTCGATCAACGCTACAACACAAAGTCTGCAAAATCTGCTTCAGTTTCAGCGCTTGCCTGCAGGAGTCGCCCCTGCGTCTGCTGTTCCTGCGTAGCCCCCGCAAGCTGTGGAAGTGCGCAAACACGGGTCTGATCTGTTCCTTGTGCGCGGTACCCTGCAAAACTGTCCCGGCTAGATTGCCGGCCTGAAGAGGAGCATGAGGTTGAACATGGTTGAACCACCTACTTCATCCTGCATGTCCAAAAGATGGAGACTGTGGCCTGCTGAGCTCAAGAGAGGTTGCTGGGCATCTTCCAGCCTCACGTCACTCGTCTGACCATGCGCAGACGCTTGAAGAGCTGGACAGTGGGACCTCGTTGGCTCATCGCAGGACACCATAGTCCAGCGCTTGAAGACCGCCTCTCGACGAGCAGTCCAACTATCGCAACAATCTGTCCAAGCAACCCGGGCATGCCCATCTCATGACGTCAGCCAAAGAATGCTTGCAGAAAGCCTGCCAATGGCGCTTCACCAACCGCGCAGCCAGGCTGCACGAGAAGTCGCGCAGCTCCCGTCGAACTGGAGACAACAGGAAGGGCCTCGAAACAAGCCCAGTGCTCGGTGGCTGAAAGTCATCTGGGCAGCTGAGGCAAATGCCTCAGGATCAGGCCTGCCAGTCCTGTCGGTGTACAGAAGCTGGCCAGGCCGCGCTGTATAGACCATACAACCCTAAAGAAGGCTTGCTTTTCGCGTTTGCGCAAGAGGAACATCAATGGGAAGAGCCTACAACCGGAAGGCAGCAGCCACCGAAGCTATGCAGAGGTATGCTGAATGCCCTCGGTGAGAGGACTCAACCGCGTGGAGGCACCAGTAGCGGCGGTCTTCACAGAACTGCTCGGAAGCGCCCACAAGCGTCATAACTCTGATCTCACTCGATGCAGGAAGGCCCTCCACATAGCCCGGCCAGCATTAGTACTCTTGCAGGAAATGTCGGTGGGAACGCACCTGGCTCGCTGCTTGATTGCCATCACTCGGAAGGCAAAGCATGAGGTGCAGCTGTGTGCAGCTCAAGTCTTCAAGCGACCCTCTCCCCTTAACAACACCTGTCTCGCAAATTCTCTAGCTCGTTCTTGTGCCGTTCAACTGCCTGCCAAGATGAATCTTCACAGATTCACAGTACTCACGGGTCAGCCGCCGTTCGTTCTTGAGGTCCTGTGGATCCTTGCCCTCCAGGCGTTGCAGCCACGAGGAAACTCTTGCAGTGCCCTCAGTTGTAGAGGTTCGGAGAGCCTCGATCAACTCACAGTAGAGCTCCCCCCTGGCTAAGCACACGTCCAAGTCTCGCTTCAATCGCTCGGGATTCCCTGCATCCCTTCCGAGAAGGACACGGACATGGTAATCAGGGGGAAACGCAGGATTGAGGAAAACCTCCCTCTCTGCAATAAGATCTTTAAACTCGGGAACTGAGCGCCTGAGAAACACTTCGCTCACATGGTCAAAGAAAACTCTCGCCCAGTCACGCTTGGGAAGAAACCTATCAGCAACGTCCTCGAAACCTCCCATGGGTAGTCGTCTAGTTTTCGGGATCAGGGCGACATAGATGTTCACCTGATGCTTTTGCAGAATGTCGCGGTGGAGACGGACGTGGTCCAGGTACACACTTTTGTACAGCTCGTCCAGGTGCTGGAAACAATATTCCCGGGTGTCTGCGAAATGCTTATTTGGCAACCAATATAGCAAGTAACCACCAAAGGTTATGGTGTGATAGATGTTCCCTGTAAGGTTGTAGCCGTGGACGAACTCAGCAGACCGCACTGGCCAATTCATAGTTACCAACTTGAAAGATGGCTCTTCAAAGTCACCCAGAACGAGATAGACGGACAATAGAAACAAGACCAGGCTTACACAAAAACCAACAACGCCCCGGGGTTGAGAGGATGCCAAAGAGCTCCGACCCAGCATTGCTGTCAGGAAACAAGCCGGCCAAACAACTGTTCGTGTCCGGTCGTACACCAGGTACGTCATGATTCCAAGCGCCGACAGTGTAATGACCGGCGATTTTAGGCCGACAGGTCTGTTCTGTCTGCTTCGAAGAAACCACACAACCACTACCAAGATGGCAAGACCAAAGTACACGCAGATCCAGGGCACATGCTTCAAGGGAGATTGGCTAAAGAACAGCCGGTGAAGCTGGGACCCATCGACGCGGCTCCATGCTGGCAGCTCCCGGTAGAATTCCTCCCACTCCTCCAGGAAACTACGATGCTCGGGGTTCGTCAAATGCTTGGTTGCTGCATATTTTCCAGGTCGGTGATGGAGGATATAATGCAGCCCGGCCAGCGGTTGAGGGCTGAAGCACCTGCCCAAAAAAAAGAAGGGTCAAGTTACAATGTTGGGTTCGTCTTCTCTCTCGAACACGCAAACTCTGAAGCCCTGTTCCAAGACTGCTCGATGGGACCCCAGGCACGGAAGAAACAGCACTGGCACTGCTCGCAGAACTGGTGTCAGATTCACACCCCGCAGCCAGGAGCAGGTGGTGGATCCAGGGGCACCCGGGTCGAAGAGATCGTCGGCTAGCAGGGCTCCGCAGCATAAAACCTGAGAACCGTGCGTCAGTCGCTGGAGGCTCAGGCCTTCGCGGGTATTTCCGGTGCGGCCAAAGGGCCGGCCAGGGCACCACACCGAAGTGGACGTTCGCTGCTGCAACCACGCAGGCGTACATCCACAAGACCTCCTTCGGCCAAAACACCTCAATCCATAAGCCGGACTTCCGCCAAAGTTGCAACAAGACACGTTGGCGAGTTTGGAACCGTCACTCGTATGACGCCGACTGACTCGACAACATCTGCAACAAGTAAGCTACCAAATACCAAATTCCGAAGTTGTGCCGCATCTCTCCCATTTGCACTGGTCCGAAACATGAGTAAAGCTCTGGCATGCCGGAACACGCTAGTTTGCACTGTTCTTCCAGGGAGCAACGCCTCTCTTCAGCTTGTCTCGACCTGCATCCGCTTGGGCCACAGCGCGGTACAGCAAAGGCAGCGCAGCGAAAAGGACGAGGGACACGAGCTCTGGTCGGCATTGGAGTCGGTGCTTGGAGATCCTGTGAACAGCTTCCGGGATCCAAGCCGAAACAAAGACATCTAACAGGGCCTGATAGGATTTGAACGTAACTTACCGACCGGTCCGAAATGAAATCGCTGCCAGCAGCCACCGCAACGGCCCCGGACTGAGCATCATTTGCAGCTTGGCCAAGACTCCACACAGTAGGCCACGCAAGGAGATCAGAGCGGGCACACCACCCAGATGGTACAAGACCGAGAAGGGCAGAACAAAAAGCCACCAGTGGTTGTGAAAAGGCACGTGGCTGCTAGTGTAGGTCCATTCCTCGTGTGTCGGAAAACCTCGCCCACGAAGTATCTCGTCTCCAAGACGGAGCTGCCACCATACATCCTGCTCCCAAAGTCTTCCCATGCTGTTCGACATGACGAAGGCACATAGAAGAAAGTCCACTGCAGCAGACTCAAGCTTCATGGTGGGCGGCTGAATCTCAACAAACAGCTCAGCACGCTACTAGCCAGCTATCTGCCCTTCATGACAGGCGAAATGCGACGGAGGTGTCAATCGATTGTGCGCGGTAGCTGGCACCCGCCGTAACTAGTCTCAGACACCTGCGGCATATTGAACCTCCCGGGGCAGGCCTCTGCAGGATACCTGCGCAGAAACAGCGCAGTACCTGTAGGATTCTTCAAGTCGCACGTCTGCGGCACGCGACATTCCCACTTAATCAGATGCGCGGACAGCATCGGACAGCAACACTCAAGCTTTGCATGGAATGAGCCGCAAGGCTCAAAGTGTCGAGGCGATATAACAACATCTGGTGTCACCACTTGGCAACGCTTCAGCCTACCACCTAAGACACCTTCTGCCGCATGTCAGGAAGTCAGCTTCCCACAACGTAAGATTGAGGTACACCATGCAGGCGTGATGCAAGCAAGCCAGCAAGCAAGCAAGCGAGGACGGCTGCAGAAGGTGTCTTAGTAGGCTTCATTCCTACTGGACATACTGGGGGGCTCATGCTCAACTGGCTGACTGTCTGCGAGCTTGTGGTAGATGCTGCACTTGCGAACCTTTGGTTCGAACCGCAGCTCAGCTCTTGCCACCTGGCGGAAGCACAGGGCAGCGACGCGAGCTCGGCTCCGCGAGTCGCGAACTGAGCCCAGGGCCGGTGACCAGCTCGGGCTTCGTGGGCTTCCTCAGCCTGGGCCAGCTCTTCGTCTCGATGACCTGCAACAGCCACCAGGGCTTCACCAGGGCTGCAGATGCAAGAATCTGCAGGTGCCACACCTCGTCAATGATACCATACCTCGGAACTGTGCCAAAACTTCGAAGCTGTTTCTTGCTTGCAGCATCTTGCAGCTCCGCGGCTCTGAGGCCTCCTCCGGAGTCATGTAATAATCACCTCAATCTTCGGACTCTTCCGATCTCGGCCAGAGGCCAGCTTGGCAGAAAGGCTGCAGGAAGTGCGGGAATTGCCAAGCAACGGTCACAGTCTTCGGCCACGGTGTCTAGCGGTTTGCCGGTGAAGTCTGACAAATACCTAGCTGGCTCTCAGCCGGCCAGTCAGATAAAAAAGCCCAACACAGCCCCACAAACAATTTCAAGGTGCGTGTTCAAAATCTCACGCAGGAACAAGATTTCCTTCGCCTGTCATCAAGGTTATTGGTTGGCTCACGACATATCGCATGTACCGCATGTTCAGTTGGGAGCCATGTCTTCTCTGAGTTCGCATTAGAGTCCGTTAGAGCTGCAAGTGGGGCTGCCTGGATCTCGATGTCTGCCGCCTGGCCGCCAGCGCCACCCAGCGGCTGATGAATCCTCAAACACTGTTCGGGGCACATTTGAGTGGTTTGCCTGCCCTTGCATGGGGACCGTCATTCACATCTTGAAGCTGGCCCCAAAACACTCTACAGAACAGTTTGCTTGATGCTGCTTCATGTTCTCGGCAATTCGAACAAAACCAAACAGCGCAGGAAAGCAAGCCTTCCATCCAACATGACCAGTACGTGCGCTCAGTGCTCCAACAATTTAGACTCGCCAGGCTGCATGATGCGAGCGTTTGGCAGCGAGCGCCGCTTGCCCTTTGTCCCTTGAAGGTGCAGGGCTACATGCAGCGAAACGTCGAACATAAGTGAGGGTGCTCCACACTACAAAGTCGAAAAGGGGCGACCTGCTCCGAGCAAGAAGGCCCCCATCGAGGCGGCCATGCCGTAGCAGACGGTGGACACGTCGCCTGGGATGCCAGAGAACGGGCTGCGAGCTGTGCTTCGGTGTGTGTGCTGTGTGCAGGATCCGCACAGGGGACGAACTGCATGGCATCGAAGATAGCCATGCCGGCAGAGACCGACCCACCTGAACCGAAGGCCCGCTTCAAAGAGCTCTTCCAGGCTGGTTTCTGCATTTCTCTGGCCTGGAGAGTTGATGTAGATCGTAATGTCTTTCTCTGAATCCTCTGGCCAGGCAGCGGTACCAGTAGATAGGGGAAACTCACCGCTGGCTTCGTCCTGGTTGGCTAGGTACAGGATCTGGGCTACTAGAACATTGGCCATTTCATCGTTCACCTGAATGGGCATGCAGCGGCGAGCTTGAGCTTCTGCAAGGCTGCTGCCAACATGCCTGGCCGTTCAGCATCAGGACTCGATCCTGCAGAAGCTTGGACATCACGTCAATGGCGCCGGTGCCAGTGGAGACCATGGGCATGCGGACCTCGTAGTCTGTGCTCTGAACCCTACCCGCGACATCATCCCGTCATTGCAACTAGGCAGGTGGGCTCGCCCATACGTCGAAAGGAAACCGGTAAGCAAACAAGAGAAGCTGAATCAACATGAATAAACTGCAAGCCTGAAGTCAAGGGTCTGGAGGCACCCCTGGGCTGGATGGCTGCGAAGGCTCTGCACCTCGTGCAGCCCGCGACCTGCAGAACCGCAGGCAAGTCGAAACGGCTGAGCTTGCCACGCACTCGTTTGTCACCGGCCCTGTGCCCGATCCCGTCCCCACCGGAGCGAGGTGGCACCCACAGCCACAAGGCCGAGCACTGCAACGCCCGACGAAGCGAACGAGGACCTTGGAAGCTGTAGAGTCACTTTGACAAACTGTCAGAGGAGTCCTAGCGAATCAGGCCGAATGGCGTCCTTCGCTCTCTGGCGTTGTGGAGGCTGCTTGTAGGGCGCACGAGCCCCCGGGGTGGGCCCGGCAGCGCAAAGCTAGTGCCTTGACTCGCTGGCTCCGCGGAGCAAAGCAATTTGCGACAACGATTGGCCTGTGCATGACCAAGCTGCTGAGCGTGCCGAGGACAGCTACCATTGAGGCAGCTGCCGCAATCTGCGACAGGGATTGGAACGATGGACTTTGGACCTGTTGACCTTGACCTGAATGCACTGCCAGGCTGCCGGTATGACTGATATGATAAGGGATCAGGGCACATTGCAAGGCAAAGAGCAATGAAGCATCTTTGCTTCCGTAACATAATGTAGCCTTCTCCTCCTCCCTCAGAGCTGTGAAAAAGACGACGGTGGGGCTGTGAGCATGCGGAACTGGATACAAAGTAGAAGTCACAACCAGAACCTCCAGGTCTCCACTTTGAAGTTCATGGTGCGCTGTATGCCACAGCCCAGAAAATCTTCGCCACCCCAGTTCTGTGCCGGGCGGCCAGTTGATTTCGTTTGCGAATTTCGATTCAGACCGTACAGTACACAGACCGTAGCTTGGACAAGAGACATCCGCTGGATTGATCTGAGTTTAAAAAATAGCTGACCCCAGCATCCTCGAGATCCGAAAACTCAAAGTTTGGAAACTCGTCGTGTCTGCAATTGACAATGGAAGAACATATACTCTTGAGGGCGCCAGGAGTCAACTGTCAACGGGCACATCGCGAGAAGCTCTGCTCCCCTGTTCTGCACACGTCTTAACGGGAACCGCAGAACTGCATGTGAGCTTGCTGCTTACCGGCAGGGCTTGCCGCAGCATGTACTATGGCTGCGTGGATGTCTATGTCTCCGCATGAATTACTCGGTGAAAGACGTAGGAGGGCACCTCACATCCCACTGCGCATTTTTGGCAGCAGAGAGGGCCGAGCCCTTCGACACAAGGCAACACTAGCGACGGCACAGGCCCAAGGCAGAATCTGCGAATGTTCTCAAGGTCATATAAGGTCTAGCCGGTCTAGCCTACTAGCAGCTATCAGCAGCTATTCGCAGCTCCACCTGAAACCACGGCCGGGGCCAGTTCTTAAATGTCGAAGCAGGGCAGACACAGTAAAACGCACTCATCCTTGGGCCTTCGGCCGTGTCGAGTGTTTTCTCGCCTTTCCGTTTTGACGCGCGCCGCCGTACATGTATCGCGTGACAAAATCCGGATGTCGCCTGCTCATGGCGTTGCAAATGTCACGAAAGACCTGCGGAGAGCAAGCCGCAAGAGTCTTCCGTGAAAGCAAGGACGTGCAACGTATGTGAAGGCTAACGGGGTCATGAACCGAGCATCGCAGCTGAAGTCTTTTGTATGACATTGGAGCCCACCCACACAGGCCCACCCTCTGCCCAGCAAGACCGCCTGCAGGTGCCTAGTACGCAAGGTGTCGAAGGCCGTCACCACAGGCGAAAGGTTGGTGTCCTGGGCCTCTTCGCTTCTTTCTGCCAGCTCCTCCACAGACACGAACAAATCGCAAACACACAGCATAGGGCTCAGAGAGCCAGGGCCTGCACCAGACTGATAATGAACCACTTGGCGCAGAAGTCCTCGCACCGAAAAGTGCCCAACGGATGCTAAGACGCGGTGTGTCGGAAAAGTATAGGGGCAAAAAACCGCCCCGCTCCTTGCACGGAATGCACGTCAGCGACACCAATGCCGAGACCAGGACTTGGATCTTCCAAGCCTGCGCCGCAGAAGGATCTCGATCCGAATTTCCGCCAAGAAACCGATGGCTGTGCATGAGCCTTCGGTCTGCGATGAAGGAAGGAGCTTGCGGCTGCCTCCACTAACTCCTGCTCAGTGCGTAACATCAGCTTTGCGGCCTACTGTGTGGGCGGCCTAAATCCATTTTATGCGCAGCACCCAAGCCCCACCTGAATGGTGTCGGCCATGTCTTCAGCCATCGCCGGCTGCCGTTTGCACAGCTCCGCGAAGCTCCACAACAAGTTCGTGATTTCATAGCACTGGCAATCCTGTGCATGAGATGGAACACTAGCTGTAGCGCGATGCAGAACCCCGCCCTTGCCCAGCCTGGAGATTTCTTGCAGCCACCCGGGCCAGGACTGTGAAAAGGCTCGGCCGGAAGAAGCGTAGCACAGCGCAAGACCAGGTGACGATGGTGCAGCAATTGCTAGGCATGCTGTCCGCTTGGCCATGTAACTCCAGCTGGGCCTGGCGATTTCGTGGGCGCCTAGCTTACAGCCTCGGATGCAGTGTTAAACTAGCTTGTGATGTGGGCATATTGAGGTGTTTGAAAGGGTGGACTTGTATTTTGGCATTTGTTTGAGTTCTCTTTGTTGGCATTTTGGCCGGTTGTTATCGCTTTCGCTCCATTGCCAACACGCCGCATCCCTTCATTTTAAAGCAAATTGGGCAGGTGACTTGCGCAGCGAGCATCTTGTGTATGTTACTGGATGCAGAGACCAGATTTGCATCATTTGCTGCTAAAAAAAGACGTGGCGTGTTGGCAAAGGCACGAAAGCGAAACAAGCAGCCACGAAAAAATGCCAACAAACGTGGGCTTGTGTGCCGCACATGCATTCTTGCAGCAGGGGTTGCAAATCATTGGCATGTGTTTCTTCACGTGCTGCAGTCGCAGTCTGGGACGTAGGGTTCGCACTCATTAGGCGGCGCAGACAACACAAACTCCTGGAGATGGAGAAGAGTTCAAGAGTTCGATGTTATCGATCCTCTCAACTTGAAGGGTCTCATGATGCTCGCTAAAACGCGAGCACGTCCCCCCCTCTTGCTTGAAAACCTCCTGATTCCCGCAAGTAATGGAGACGCTTTTGGTCGCATCTCTGAATCCCGCCAGTACGTTGACAGAGGGCCAAGCATTTTGGCCATGGTCCTGAACCACGCCAGCACATCGGGGAAGCATGTTGCTGTAGGGCTTGTTGTCTCTGAATTCCGTCAGTACTTGAAGGAGGCATGTTGTAGGAGGGTTTGCAGAAGCGTGTATAGAAGTGAAATCCTTTGTAAACGGGTATTCTCAAGGGCTTTTGGATGGAATTAGGATTTGCGAGAGGGGTGGGACACTCGTTCTCTACAAATCTGCTCAAAAATCCAGTTCATCATAATCTGGGACAGCATCATGAGAATAAGAAGGCTTCTGGAGACGGTAGCTCGATTTCTCACATCTCTGACACACAGCGAAAACGGTGTAAGAAGCTTGGTAGTGCTCCAACTTGCGCATGCTGCACTCGGCCTTGTGCTCGGCCACCTGCACAAGGCCAAACTTTCGGTAAAGAATGCTGACCGAAACACTGCTGCCTCGAGCATGAGGAGGAATATCGGATCCTCGGTGTGGGTGTTTGGGCGGAGCGAAGTACAAAATGAAGTCACACAAGAATGCACTTGCTATCTGTCTCGGCGCCTAGGCTCCGTCTTCACGCGATTTGCTAGTGCTTTGGAGCCTTCGCATGCTCGTGCGAGGCGGTGGACGGCAGTCGACAGGTTCACACTGTTCAGCTGGTGAAGATGAAGTGCGGCAATTCGAAGAACCTGCCATCCACCGTCTTTGCACAGCCTAGCCGAGCCTTTTGGTCTAGAGGCAACTATCAAACCAAGCTTTCGTCCATTCAGGAGGCCTCGGAGATAGCATCTTCGTTCTCAGACTTGGCGGCCGTCGTCAGGTCCTGCAAGAGCTCAAGCGTCTGATGACATAAAGATGCGTGGAACCCGGTCCTTGTTGATCCGCTTTTGTGTTGACACGTCATAAGTGCTCGTCCCACATGCCGCTGGGACTGGCATCTGCTGCCCAGGAGCGGCACCAAAGCCATGCACTTCCGCTGCCAAGCCCCTGCTAGCGAAGCCAGCAAAAACATCCTTCGGCACATCCGTAACGCGTGGTGGCGCAAAAGCTACATCTGAAACCATCCATGCACGGTTCGGCTGTCCGCCAATGCCTGATCCTTGCTGGAATGCTGGGGCAGCATCACCCACCAGCCCCAAGCCGGGAGGAGCTGGATATCCGGGTGGGAGACATGGCGGTTCCATGGGCAATTGTATGCCCGAGCGGCTGCAATGGTTCTCGTTGCAACCGTCATTGCTGCAAACCGGAGACTCGCTTTCGCTGCTCCTGGTGTCCGCCGGACAATCTGTTGTCGACCCTGGCGACTCACTCGGCGATTCCAATCCACATTCATGTGGAAGCTTCATGCCCGACATCCCAAAGATTCTCATCCCTGCGTAAACTAGTGGTCGGTTCTGGCCGACAGAAAATGAGCCAAATCTCTGACATGACAGCGTGCCAAGGCAAGAGGTTGCAGCTCTGCTGAAACGTGTGGAAACTCACAGCCAGCGCTGACTTCTGGACAGATTTGCAATCTCCCACTTCCCCGGCCTGAAGTAGGCGCCAAGTCATGATGGTAAGAAAGACACCCCTCCCTGTATCTGGGCCAAAACCTGTTGTATCGTCAAAGATTCACAGCATGCATGCATGCATGCTTGCATGCATGCATTCATGCATGCATGAGGAGCGCGGTTCTCTTGCCCTGCGCACAGGGTCATCACAGGCCTCAGACACGTAGCAAAGATGTGCAGAATGCAAGACAGTCAGACGCTTCCCATGACAGTCATTGCTGCACCTTCCGGCTTGTGAAAACGTGTCACTCACGAACCGGGCCTTGCATCGTAGCTACAGTTAAGAGTTTAGCCTGACAGGATCGAGCTCTTTTGGGGGTCAAGTTGCCAGCTGCATGGCACTCCTAGGAACACTCTCCTGCCTGGGGTCGGCACAAAGTCTCTTGACGCTGGTCTTGTGCAACAGCCTTCCGCTGTTCGTTCGATTCGTGGCATTTGAATTGCAGGCGATGTGCAGCCCATGCAAAAGCACCCCACAAGGCAACACATTGTGTCCTGCAGCCACAAGCGATGTTTGATGTTGCTGGCTCTGGTGCCCCTCAAGCACAGAGCCCTGCAGCTTCAGTCAAGCTCGGGAGCTACTCGCTCTGACCCATCGACATGCTTTCGAATCTTCTCGCAAAGATCTAAATTCTGACAATAATATCAGAATCATAAAGTGTGTGGCTCAGCACTCTGCCTACAAAGACCTGACATGTCCACACAGGGTGTAACCGGGTCAGTGCACGGTAGCTCCATAGACACTAACATCTGGGGGCGGCAGCAGCTGTCTGCTGACGCCCCCTGAAAAGCACAGAGTTCGGAGATGACAGCCAAACTTCCGGAAAGGATGCTGCTCCGGTGTGGTATCAGTTCTCAGTATTGTCACCATTGATCACTACTTTGTCCTGCCACCTCTGTCCAGCCAGCACAGACTCGCATGACATTGCCGAAACAATAGACTGACAAATGAGCTTGCCATTTTCTTGCCAGGCCACTCGGCCGGAAAACTCGTGCAAGATCGTAACCTGGTTGTGAGCTCCCAGTTGCTCAGCAAGTCCGAGCAACTGGTTGCTTGAAGGGCCAGGACCTCACGCCAACATTGCCTTGGGGCAGGTGGCCGAAAGGCTGGCACTCGGGTAGCACCCATAGCCTGGGACGCCACAAGCTTTCGCATCCTCCTTGTGCACGTACGTGCAACCGCTTTGGCGACAGGAGCCCCAGGACTTGCCTTTGCCACCGCAGGACGGAGACGGAGACGGAGACGGGGATGGAGACGGACTTGGGCTCGGCGATCCACCGACATAGGCCGCAGTGGAGCCCTTGAGCAGCTCCGACAGCCCGCTGTGGAGCACTTCATCTTCTACCACGAAGAAGAGGCCGCCACGACCGTTCTGGGAAATCTCACAGCTGTCTTCACCGCCAGCGTTTCCATTCAAGCTTCCTTCCTGGTTCATGTCTGCCAGAACAGTCAGCTTGGACCCTGAAAGGCTGTGTCCAAGCTTCGCATGATTGCCATCAGTAGTTGGACGTCCTTCGAGACTGAAGGTTGTACCTTCCCACTGGCCGCTGAGTGCCACCTGCACTTCCTTTGGAGATTTAAGGTTCTTATTCCAGCAACCTGGGACAAAGCCATCCTTCGTGGAGTTGATCTCAGGCTTCCCCCACCAGGAGGCCGTGCGCAACGGGGACCCCAGCATGGAGGAGACCATGTGCCAGGGTGGCACATGTAGCCCAGACGGCTTCGCAAGCAGTCGCACCTCAGGCGTCATTGCTAGGTCCTAGGTCCTAGGTCTTTAACGGATGGTCGCCGGAAATGAACCCGCAGAACCTAATGCTCGGGAATTCTCGACACGTCTCGATGAGTCTTCCTGTTTCAAAAATGCTGCCTGACTGGTGGTCTTGACGCTGAGGGTCCCGGAGAACGGCGTGAGATTATCCAAGACCTGCCTGCCCAGTTGCTTGGCCAAGCTGGACAGCTCGGCCGGACCGCTTGTGAGCTTAACCAGCTGGTCGTTGCTTGGGTCTGTTGCAACCGAGGCCCGCTGCAGTGCCTGTAGAACCGTCTTCGTGTCATCCGATGTCGCCAGGCGCAATGCGAAGAAGTGCTGTGCAACTTTGATGTTGTCATCGTTGACACATCCCAAAGTGTTGCCCTGCTTGCTGCGCGGCTTTTTGGGAGAGCCAGACCCTGGCCAATCAGGCGTGGTCACCTGCATCACAAAGCCCGTGCCATCCTCACCCCAAGCCATGACCCCCTTGCTGTGGCCCCACGGACCTGCACAATATTTGACACACGGTGGCTGGATGTTGAGCACTGGGTCGTCGTAGAACTGGTCGTTCCATATGACATAGTTTGCGGCTCCGCCAGAATAGACCTGTTCAAAGGTCTTTGCTACCGGGTCCTCCCCATTTCCCAAGCAGTCGGTGTGAAGCTGCATTGCAGACGTTGCGCCCTTGCTACCATGGGAAAGGATGTACTGCAAACCCCAGCCATTGTACGACTCCTTGCTGCCGCCGAACATGCAGGTTATACTACTGGAGCACTTTGGAAACGCATCCGTGGTAGGCTTGAAGGCAAACCACCAATCCACTGCAGTGCCGTCGCCGAGGAGCGGTGCGGGAGAAGAACTTTGTCCTGTTTTGAAAGCTAGCAACAGTCCCGAGAGCCCCGCTGAATCTGGCCCTAAAGCCATGAATGCCAGCGAGGCAGTGCACAAGCTGATGCCGAAGACCACGCTGGCCCTCGGCAGAACTCTCTCTTTGGCGGCATCCATGGGCTTTTCAATGTCAAAGGACTTCATTGCTTAGTGCGATCACTTCGGCGTCCAGCAGAGACGTCTAGAGCCGACGAGCGAAGCATGCTGCAATGCGCTTTGCAGCTCTCCAAACCCTTCCTTCTGTCACTGTCATTTCTCGCAATGTCCCTGGGCGCCGCACCCTCTCCGTCGAATCCATCCATTCGAGCTTGCGCGAGCACCTGAAATGATGCTTCCTCCGATCCAGCAGAGACAAGCCGAGCACCGCCAGGATTCAGCTCAAGGTTCCAAGGTTCGGGGGAGCTCTTTCGCGCAGCTTGAGGGGCTGCAGGACAGTCGCATCTAAAACCTTGTTCTGCTGATAGAAGATACGATACGACTAGCCCCCAGTCCTGAGATCTGGACACTTCTGAGCCCAACTTCAATGGGTTGGCCTGCGGCAGTCGCCCTCCACTCAAAGCTCTCTCGCTCGAGAAGTCGAGTTCGACTCCCAGGCACTGCATTCGAATCCGGCTTTGTCCTCATCCTTCTCCCTACTGAGATGTGCAGCCCATGCGCAATTAAAGTTCGTGTGTCCAGATGTGTAGCAAGCCCGACACGCATGGCATGATCTGTGTGCCGTGGCTTGGCTGGCTTTCAATTTCCGATGCAAGCAGAAGCTGCAACATACCGTGCCGTGTGCACATCCGCGAATACGCTCCTTGCATCTGACACAGCACGAGCCTAGAGTGAGCCGCTTCTCGCGTAGATCTTACAAGGTGTGGATGAATCGAGCCCATCTCAGCGCCTTCTGGCGTGCTGTAAAGACTGAGCAGAGGGTCTCTTTTATGTGCTCTCCAGAAGATCGGCCCCCCGCGGTTTCATCCGGCGGTGCAACTAGACTCTAGACCTGGTGAGGCCCGTCGGACTCCGAGAGCTCCCTTGATTGTGCTAGCCTTGTCGAGCGGCTCACAATTTATCACTTACGGCTACGGCAGAAGTCGCGTGCCTCGCCTCGTCGCCATCACCATCCCACGCGGTCATGTGAACGGACACGACGACCTGTGCCACATCTAAGGGTCGCGAAATTTTTTGGTCAATGGGAACTCGGGAGGACCTGCACCGGGCAGCCTGGCATCCAGCAGCGGTACCTCGCCGGAGAGCTCGAGAAAATTATCACGCTGCCATTGCAGCGCGGTTGCCATTTCGGCGCGATTGTCGCGTCGACTTCTTTGCGAAATCTTGCTGCTTCCACAAGCCGCGGCCACATCGACATATGAAAGAGGTACTGGTGGACGGTATCGGAGAAATATCGAGACGGCGCACGATTGCGTATGATTGCACGGTGAAGGGATGTGGAGGGCTTAAAATGGCAAAGCCAGGTCGGTTGAAGGGAAGGCTGGGTGAAACCCGAAAGCGGCGTCCCATCGTATACAGAAGCGAATGATAGGAAGGGAGTTGTCGAGAAGACGGCGAGGGAGATTCGTCATGAGTCGTCGTTCATGGAATCCTTGCGGAACAAACCACATTACACCACCCTACCACCCTGGCCCAGGCTCCGACCGTCACGGGCCGGCCAGGGCCCGACAAGATGCGAGGCGGGCAATGTGTAGAACTCCGTGCCTGGTTCTGTGAATTCTTTTCGCCAGTGGTGCCGACGAGGCCTTGCAAAGATGCTGGCTAAAGCTTGCGGCTTCAGCGAGAATTAACACAAGTGCTTTGTTGAACGATCGTAACCCTGTTCATGGAGCCTCCACGCGCAGCCGGAAGCATCCAGCGCACCTTTGGGGTTCCGCAGATTTTTCTCACGCAATTGCGTGGAGACTGCTCCGAGCTTTCAAGGTTTATGAGTCTAAGGCCTCGGCGACTCAACCGGGCAAGGGAGGTCCAAGCCTCGAAGACGCGGGGCCCAAGCCTCCGGCCTCTTTTCAAGGCGCATGCATGGCTCGCAAAATGGACCCTTTCTCCCCTTTCCCATGGTTATCACTTTTGCCCACTGCAAGCACCCGCAGGTCTTCAAGCATCGCGAGTGCACCATCAAGCTCGTTGACTGCTTCCTGAAGAAGCACCCCGTGCTCCTGCGATGCAGATGTGTAGCACGCTCGCATCGCATGCACATGCTCTTGAATGCTTGCAGCTGATGTGCCCAGCTTGACACGCGCATCCGGTGAATCCCTGACCAGGACGGTTGGGAGGCTCGATGGCCGGTGGACCACGTGAGCTTGCATAACGTCGGTCGTTCTCTCTGCTTTCTCCGTGTTCTCATTCCAAACAGCCGGGAATGCTGCATCGAAGGCAGTTCCCAAGTCTCTAAGCTCTTGCTTTAGCTCCCCTTGAGCAACACCCGAAAGAGACTTGTGCAAGGCGTCCCAGTGGTCACGCAGGCTTCCAGCTTTGCACGTGCCCCGTCGAGGGCCAAACACTGCAGGGCGAAGAGATTCGGCTTGAGCTTTTTTCAGCGCAGTCGCCGACTCTTCAAAGCTTTGTAGGCTGTCCAAATCAGCCACATTCTGCATGGTGTGGCTGATGTCCGGGCTAGCGCTGTCTGCCGCAATGCCTTCTGCGCCGGTGGCTCGAAACACACTCCCCATCCAGCGCCAGAAGAGCTCTTCGTCCTCTCAAGCGCAAGCACAAGCATGACCAAGACTTTACATCCCCGAGGCTTCGTCACCACCATATCACTACCTCCGCCTACACCACCCCTACTGCCACAACTAGCACTGCTGGCACCCAAACTCGAAAATACTCCAGACTGCTCACGACGACGATGACGACGAGACGCTGCCGGCAGGGCCACGGATCCATCATCACCAGAACTACCAGCAGAACCGAAGCCACGATGATGACGAGTGCGACAATAGCATAAAAAACATGAGAGCATCCGGAATCCGGGAGCATCCACGACACCAAACAAAGCACTCGAAAATCTGGTCAACACATGTCAAGACCTCCGGACCTTGTTGGCTTGCACATTGCTGATGTATTGCTGCAGGTCTTCCAGGTGCTCTTGCAAAGAGCGCTCGAGCACAAATAATTCATACTGTGTTGGTGGCGACTGGAGGAACTTCTTCGTCCTGTCCTTATCCTTGTGCGTCTGAAGCCTGCTGGACGTTAGTTCTTGCATCTGCTTCAGCAGCATGAGACGGTGAGCCTCCAGCTGCTCCAATCGTCTTGTCTCTGCACGCCACCGGCCATGGAGCTGGAGAAGATTACAAAGTCCATCGCCATCTGCTGCGGGTCGACCAATTGGAGATAGCCGCTCCGAGCAAGCAATTTCGTCGGGATACGGTGGCAATGGATGGCGGCTCTCCAAACGCCGGGCTGCTGTCAACAGCTGGGATGCGCTTAACAGATAACCAACTGCAAGCAGCAACTCCCTGGTGTCGATGAGATGGTCAGCCCGAGGGTATCCTAACAGCATAAGTTTAAAGACCACGGTCTCCTTCTCCAGCGCAGACAGCTCCATTGGGGATTCTCGCAGAACCGGAGTCCAACCATCGGTGCTGATTTGTAAAAACTCTAGCAGGTCAGCTACAAGTGCCCACATGGCAGGGCTTACAGAAGTGTCGGCATGCTTCGCCAAGCGAAGGCACTCGGCATCAACATAGTGCACCCCGGCTCTGTGCAGAGCGCCGCAAACGAAGTTCAGTGCTGCTCTGGTGCGGGCTGCATCGCCCATTGCATCAGGGCCTCGTACAATAAGCTGAGACTCATACAGTCATACATGGAGCAAGGATGTCCCGCAAGCTTGGCATTGGACTCCCCATTGGATATCTGATGGTATGGCACGATCCGTTCGCACACGGCACGATTACCCTCCGAAGTTGCACTGACAGATAATAAGACTCCTGTCCTTTTGAATCCCCGACTAGCAAGCGACTGTGGTCACTACTCAGCACATTCTGCATGGGCCGGGAGGTTGGGCAACCCCGCGCTTACAAGACAGCAACAGAGACCTACTAGCAGGGCCAGGAGCGACTCGCTATGTTCGGAGCTGAGTGCCTGGAACCCGTGCAATGGATCACACGAGTCACATTGTCCGAAGCAGTTCCCAGTGTCGACAGCCGCTGTGCTGCGGAACACCCCTGAAATCCTGCACTGTACCGTGCAACATGGCCTGAGTAAACATAGCGAAAGGCAACGGCAGGCGCCTGGATGCCCACGAATCCGCCGCTGCCCGGGGCACGACCTGGAGGTTCTAAAGCATCTGATGCTGAAGCAGCGGTCTTTCATCTAAAGCGCATATTGAGAAGCATGCAAGTTCACAAGGCAACTTGCAGCCAGCTTCCTTTTCAGCAGCCTCGTGCACCCTCAGGTCGTCTGGGTCGCTGTAGATATTTCCTGCAAGTGTTCCAGCCATCGCTTGGCTGCTTGCTGTGGCATCCTGCGGTTAAGGCGCAGGTGCTGTCACCTCGGGTGCCTCGTCTGCTCCAAACTGCGGAAGCTGTTGCGTTGCCCCTGGTGAAGGCAATACAGCGCTGGGCTGCGCCCCGACGGAAACCACAGAAGCAGGCGACAAGCTGCGAGGAGTGTCCTTCTCTTTGTCGGCATCAGCCTTGTGAACCCCGGAAGCCTTGCTATCTGGCTCCACGACGAGACGGTAGCCCTGGCCCGAGAATGGCCGGAAAGGCTGAACGCCGGGGATGTCCAGCTGCAGGACTCCAGGAGCATCGCCGTCCGCACCGGCATTCATGCCTTGCATCTGTTGGGCGGGTGGTCGCATCATTTCCCGAAACAGCCTCATGGCAAAGATAGCACTCATAAAGGCAAGGAATATGGTGGTCCCCGATGAGATCAACGCCACTCCGACGTCAGTCATTGTGTCATCGTGCGGCTCGTGCGGGTGATGCTCCAGGTGCTCAACGGCATGTTGGTGATGGTGGTAGTGCTCGGGACCGCCAGAGCCACGATCCCAGAGATCGTCCTCCAGCGGATCTACATCCGGATCCGGTCCCTCTCTGAACCCCTCTATCTGCAGGGACTGGGTGGGGAGTACACGCCATGGCCCCGCCACCCACGCCCCGGACGGACCCTGCAACTCATCCAATTGGTCCAGCTGCCCCAGCTCGTCACTCTCGAAACCGATGGCTGACACCCGAAGCAGACTCCGAGGGTTCGTGGACGCTCTTGCAGACCCGGCTCTTGCGGCCAGCAGGGTGGCCAGGGTTTCGTGATTCCTCCGAGGGCTCACCTCGGATCCGAAGACAAAGGCAGAGAATTCCTGGCGTTGCCTCTTCGGCCTCTCAGGAGCATGCAGAAAATGTGCGGCTGCTGGCTGGTGCATTTCGGGGAAAGCATGTCTCTGACCGTTGGGCCTTCAATGAGCCAGAACGTCGTGGACAAACCATGTAGCGCAAAACACACACGACCCCACACTCATGATGATAGCCTTTGGTTCACAGCACTCAGCCTCACACAAAACGAAGCTCGGTTACTTCATCGGCGTCCAGGGCTGCCTGCATCCGAGCCTTGGAACGGATATTGTCTGCAGACTTTGCCGATCTAACGTTTTGAATAGTGGCTTGCAAATCCAAGCTTGGAGGAGCACTCGCGGCACACCATTTGCTGCTCGATTCCGTCTACATGTCGCCGAATCTACTCGTTGTGGTCAGCCTATGTATGTCTTCCGGTGGACCAGGGAGGATAGGGAGCGCCTGCAGCGAACCTACAGCATGAAGTGGGGGGGAAACATAAGTTCTGTTCCTACAAGTAGCGTGTGTGCGAGTGCGTCTGGATTCATCACTGGACTGAATGTCGCCGGCGATTTCGATTTGGTGTGCTCTGTTGTGAGAAGGGCATCCAATTAACCCCGGAAGGCATATGAGAATCTCACCACTCCCACGCACTCTTCCTTCTTTCCTTCCAACAAGTGCATGGACACTCTGACTCTCTCCCTCTCTCTCTCTCTCTCTCTCTCTCTCTCTGTTTCTCACCAGCGGCCGCAAGCCTCTCCGGCACATGGAACTAACAAAACCGGCCTGTGCTTTTCTGCTGCTCCACTCTCCACGTCCATCGCCTACCTCATATATGAAGTCCGTGTAATCTCGTGTACTGTCTCCAATGCTCTGCCAAACCCCAGCCTAATCAATCTGGAAACATCGACCAAAAAATCCTGCCTCCATTTGGAGGGATCGCTAGCATGTCCCTGTCTTGGAGCAGGAACGTTAACTTGGATCATCCGCCAGCCAGCACTAAGCTGGCAGAAGTGAAACGCAGATGCCAGTGCACCCTTATTTGCTGGTTCCAAAACTCTTGGAACAGCTCCCGTGTGCCGTGCCTGAAGCTGCAATGTCTCTTGGAGATCTGGCAGATCAGCAGAGTGTTCAGAGGAAGTCTCCCATGACTGTCATGTGTGGCAGGATCTACATGTGGCCAAAGCCAAACATAAGCTCACAGAAAAATACATACAGACTTCCACATGCAATAACACTAAGGGTCGCCAAGGGATGGCTGCCTGCCAGTGGCTTCTCGAAGCTACGCCACTCACATCCACTTGCGCCAGAACCTTAGTCTTTAGGTCAAAGAAAGAAAAATGCGCACGAGTGTGACGTCAGGGAGCCCTAAACTACACCCATGAGGTCAAGCCAATAAATCATGTTGGGCCAAGCGAGAATATGATGCTTGCATGTTGAAGACTACCTGCCGGGGTGCCACGTTACTGGCTTGCTACCAGAAGCGGCTGAACACTGATAGCACTTGTAACCACTGTAAACGAAATGTCTCCGTAGGGCTGAAGGCAGTCAGTCAACTTCGTCTCCGGAATGTGGTCTTGCAAAAACAAAATTCCATACCCCCCCCCCCGAAAAATATTTAGTGACGTGTATCGAAGGTCTTAGACTTGGTATCCACAGGCAGGATCACTTTGTCCAAATTGACAAGCTGTCGGACTGATAAATTTCTAAGTCACCTGACCCACGTCACCGCTGAGTCGCACATCCTAGACATCGTGCCCTCGGAGCCTCCTGCTTGCCTCTTTTTCCTCACGTCGCACGAGTCGCAGGATCGCCAAACCACCGGAGTCGACTCTAGCCCAGGAAGCCGCACCAAGCCGCAGGTCCCTGGCAGCTTGGAGCAGGATCCTGCCAGGCGGATCAAGATCTAGATTTGCATAAGACCTACGGAAGAGCTTCACAGCCAAGGGTCTCTGCTTGCTCCGGCCACCGCAGGCGGCTGTTCGAGGAAATCCAGCCCTGGTACTGGCAGCCTCTGGTTAAGGCATGTTAGAGCGCGCATCGCTAGAGCACCAGCACTTTTTAAGAAATCATTGAATAGGAAAACCAGGGGCTGAATTTGGGCGAACATGCGCTACAATACCGTTAGAATCTGCGAGAACTACCTATGAGGAAAAGAAAGAATCAACGCCCCTACCCCCGAAACCCAAGTTCTTATTGAATTTTGTGAAGGCTCTCTCAAAAACCCTACTGGACCTTGCAGGTTTGGAGCTATGGAATTTAAGAAGACTTCATGTTCAAAGGGTCAGGATCAATCCCACCCCTGGAATTCTTACACAGGTCCCGGGTTGTTGGCCGGACCGCGCGAAAGGAAAATAAGAAATCCATTCTTATTTTGGAAAATTTGAAAAGCCCTGGAGTTCGTATTTTCCTGTTGCAGGGTTCCGGCCCTTTGCCGGGCCGCACCGCCCACAAGAGGCTCTTGTGAATAAGAAATTCGGCCATACCCTGAACCTGGCGCGGGTGTCACTTATAACCCCGAACCAAGCGCCGTCTGAATAAGGAGAAATCCAGCGAACTGAAGGAGTGTCTTATCCAACACTGCGATTGGACGTGCAGACTGCCAGATTATCTCGCATCCTGCCCCTCGCTCACCCCCGACAGCTCAACCGCTTCAAAGTTAAGACATGTGTGCGAAGCACCGGAGAAAGTCGTGAACGACTGAGATGTTCCATGGTGCCTGTGCAACATGATACAGCTTTTGCTGGTCGCGGCCCATGGCACGAACAAAAAACTAACCTGTTTGGGAATGAACGAAAGACCGAGGAAGACCAAATACCAGCAGATTAACATCACAGCTGCTGGCCCAGCAACAGCCAGCCAGAGTATGACAATCGAAAATGCTAGTGCTGAGATCTCGAACAAGCATCCGAATTCCAGCCAAGGAACGCCAGCGTCGACAGTTCGTCAAAGTGAACACCGGGTCGAAAGTACGCACCGGCACACCCCTCAGCACCGATGCGCTGTCCTTCTCCAGACATGTCTAACCTTCACCTGAAAGTTCCACCACAGTCTGTCCCCAATCCGCTGTTTTATGCTGTCACATCTTTACCTTTGACCGAGTCACATGACCTCACACAGGGAGCTCAAAAGCTCCTGATCGCGCAGAGAGGAAAGAGGCAGATGCTATGCGGTCAACGAGAAGTTTCTCAGACCGCTCCTCCGGCTCCAGGGATGGCAGCCACGGGGCGTCGCCCTTGGCAACCTCTGCAAATTTCTTCTTTTCTGCTCATTTCGGCAGAACCGCCTTCGACAGATGCAGCTTGCATAGCTTCCAGGGCACATGAAACCACCGCCTGAAGTAAGCCAAGGCCAGCTGTCGCGGAACCACTGCATGCCAGTCGTTAGCAGCAAAGGTCTTTGGGTCCTGACAGCACCGAAGAAATAAGTGTTGAGAGCTGCATGCCTGCTGGCAAGGAGGTGAGGCTCACAGTCCACTAGCCGCTAGCCTGTCCCAGCGTTTGTTGCTGAAGCTTTCCTGCCAGGGGCACAGTCCATATGCTGTTCTCGTCCAACAGTTTGAGCGGGGGATGATGTGCAACCCAGGCAAGATCCAGTCGGCTGTAGATAAGCCATCGGAAGCGGAACCCTCGTCGCATCTCGTAGGCTTCTGTTAAATCCAAGACCTTTTCGAGCTTGATCAGACTGTGCAATGACCCTCCCCGGCTGTGCTTCGCTAAGGGGGCCAGAGCCCGCCCACCCATGTGCTGGTAGCGCTGCAGGGCACTGGGTTGGATCTTTCGGCGAAGGTCCTCTGCAGAGTCATCCAAGACCCATAAGAAGTCGGTCAAGGACGGTACAAGTTTCTTCATAGCACGGCGTTCTGCCCACCCGCGTCGCTGTTTTCGCCGGCTGATTACCACGAAGACCCTAGCCTGGAGCGGCCTCACCAAATGACGCTGTATGCTAGCAACCACTCCTTCATCAAACCGCCAATCACCTGCGAACAGCACAGCAGCACCTGAGGAGCCTTTTTCGGCTGGGCCGGCTCTTGAATGCCTTGGTCTTGGCATCCGCGGCTGCTCCAAGGCTGTGTAAACAATCGGGTGGAGATATCTCTGTGCACTTTCGTGGGAATGGATGAGCCAAGTCTTCCGCAACTCTCGGGCAGCTTCGGGTCCCAAGTGGACGGCCTGCTGGAACTCGGCATGTTGGTCAGCAGCCACGGCCAAACGAAGAGGCAGAACGTTGGTGTCGGGGTTCCCATAACACCCAGTGCGAAGCAGGTCCTGGGGCAGTTGGAGTGTACCTGAACGGAGCCCCTGGTAAAGGTAGAACGGAGCAAGGAAGCCACCTGCCATCTCCACAGAGCAAGCCCGAGGCACACAAAGTTGCATCACTTCCTGAATGTTGGAAATCTGATAGTTCAGCTTGACGGCTTTCAGTTTCATGATCCAGAACACGCGCCCATGCCTGGAAAGCTTGCAATATGCCACAGGACTGCCCAAACGGCCCAAACACACCCGGCCCAAGCGGGCCTTGTCTGGCACTGCTGCATCCAATGCAGTGCTCTTCGGCGAAAATCGCCACCTCAGCCGTCACAACTTCCAAAAAAGATCGGAAAAGCTGAATCCTCTGCCGCCAACAGGTCTTTCCCGTGTGATCCCAGTGCGACAGCGGGACCACTCAAGCCCTGCAGGATGTCTGTGGCATCCATTCCTGAGACTCACAGAAAGGAATCACAGGCCCGATGAATCTGGCATGCTTCCAAGTTGCACGGGCGCCTACGTCACTCTCACATGACGTTCAGTCACGACCCTCTCGACTCATACAAGATTCCTTCTGGCTTCCAGCTGCTGGCAGCCTCCAGCTCATGTCGAGGCTTACTTGTCGAGATCAACTCTAGTGACACGGGGCAAGCACGCCTGGCGGAAGCATCTGGCAGCAGCATGGCTCTTGGGCACCTCCAGGGTGTCGAAGTGGGTCTGGCAGTCTGCACCTGCAGCCCAGTTCGGCCCAGACAAGAAACTCTCTCCGGATGGCTTCGGCAACAAACCAGGCAGACTTCCCTAGGAGCTGCGGCCCATCCCTGGTACTTGCACTAAGTCGAGCCGTCCCCCATGACAGAAGGCTGACCAGGCCACATTCGGCTCGCAAAGCAGTGCTGGGCACGGGCTGCGACGCGTTCAGCAGCAGAACGCTGCCGCAGGCCAGGGCAGCCATGGCTGCAAAGCGAGGAAGCCATGCCCTCTGCCACACTCTGCCTTCTACTGCGTTTCACCCTGCCACAGCCAACAGGCACTCTTTTACAATTCTTCCTGATTTCAGGTTGATTCGAGCAACAATCCTGGCGACACGGCAAGCTCAATCGAGTTGAAGACTAATGAAAGCATGCCGTTAAGGAGCGTGGCTGGCTGGTGAGGCGCTTGCCGATGTCAGCCAGCTCCATTCTCCAGCGCGGGCGGATCCTCCCCATTGCCTGGGTCACATCACAGGATCCGAAACCAGAGCCCGCAACAGTGCCGGTGGGTGGTGTCGCCTTTGCGTTGCAGCCAAGCTTGTTTCTGCCGAGCGACGACCGATGTCCAGCTGGTCCGAAGGCTCCGGTTCTAAGTAATTCCTCAGGTTTCGATGCCCGAATTATCTGTGACAGATTGGCTTCCGAGTACGACCCACTGTCCCTCAACTAAACACTTTTCGGAGGCTCCTGGCAAGCTGATCGAGGCAGATCACGTCGCCGTGATCCTCAAAGCAAGGACAGACCAAGGACGGTCGTCTTCTGCCTGACGGAACATCTTGGTGCCGACAGGGGGCGTCATTGATCGCCGCCCACAACCGTGTGGCATTGCCAACATAGCCGGCTTTCTTGCAGCCAACGCTGAACCTTAACAGGAATAAGTCTCTCCAGACTCCCTCCATGCAAAGACTACGCATCACCCAGAGACACATTCCTGTCATAGATTCTCAAGCCATGCCAAGCAAGCCAGGCACTAGTTTGCAACAACCTTCACCCTGCTTCGCTAGTCTAGCAGGCCCCGAGCTGGGTGAAGTTCACCACGCCGAGCCCGTTCAGATCGAAAGCCTAGCAGCCAGTTCTTTCGTCAGGGTGGCGACTCGTATCTCTGCCAACGCAAATCCAACAGGCCTCATCCCATGCATCGTCGATGCTGCCAAACCTAGGAATCATGCAGCCGTACCGCACGACAGCTCATTGGCCCCATGGCACACGAGGCAGTACTGATGCGGGCTCGTGTTAGCCCAGATGCTTTGCCATCAAAAACTTCTGAAACTCAGCCACGAAGATCCTCAAGATCTCCTAAGGAGTGCAGATGCCCCGGCAGGAGTGCGGCTTCAGCAGCAGGAAGGCTGGACAAGAGATAAACATTTCCAGACAGCCAGAGGCCAACTGCCGCCAATATGCTTGTGACCAGGAAGCATCGAGGAACGAGAGTGACAAAGCATCTGCACTGACCTCGTACCTGGAAGACGGAATAGACTTGAATGGACGTGAGCAACAGTGTCGAAGCATTGGTTTAAATCCCTCGGCAAGAGGTTTCGATATGGGCAGGTTGCATAATCCCGGTGAGATGGACTTCGTCGTGATTCCACACACCATCTTTCCTTGGCGGGGCGGAATTCTTCGAAAACATCCTCCACGTACACATACGACCTGTATCTCCTTTCTGTTCTTATCTTCCGGACGAAACAACACTGCATGCTTCAACACTGGTTAGATTTGGGCCAATGCTTGCATGCAAAAACCGACTCCAGCGAAGCAGCCACATTAGATCACCGCCGATGCCGGAACCTGCGAAGGGTGAGAGCGGGGAGCAGGCTGAGCAGGCTGAGCGTTTCAAGCCGGCCTTGTGTAGGCCGAACCTGAATAAGGTGGAAGGCCCCCGGTCCAGAGCCAGGAGTCACCTGAGCCGAGGGAAGAGCGACGAGACACTCCGAGGTCGCACGTTGGCAAACACGGAAAACGAGTCGAGGCATGTCGAGGCGGTAGTGTCGGATGCTGGTCGAGGGCTGCTGTCTACCTGTCCTCGCCGTTCTGGTCTCTCCCACTTGATCGTGGTGTTGAACGCCGTCCGGCTGGCACTGGCACACATGGATGCTGCCCGACCTTCGGGCGACTGGGTGCGCGACAAAATGCAGCACCTGTGCACAGGAGGTGCTTCGAGATTTGAGTCAAACCCTGTGAGTCTGTTTTTGATGAATTCGCCGCCTCCTTCGGCCGACAGCTCTCTGGGAGCATGGCCAGAGGGCGCTTGGATTGCAACACCTGACTGCCCCCAGCGGCCGCACGGCTCCAAGTCTCTTACAGAGGGGATACTCTGAGATCTCGACATAGAAGCATTCGGATAGGTGTCCTTGAAGACAAACCAGGCGAGAACCGCGAACATCCACAGTATGCAGCGTCACCTGAGGTTGTAGGTCCACTCATGGTAGCACTGTCGCAGAAAACACGGCTAAACAACTCGGAAAACACACGCCTCGTCGGTAAGAGAGATGCCGCCTTGCTTGCAAAAGCGAATAGCGGAGAGATCCTTAAGGTCAGTACAGGCATGAACAGGTCTTGGAGCTTTCACTTTGTGGAAACAGCAGTAACTAGACAAAGTTAACTGCCCCTTCAGAGTTGCAGGTTGTCTGACACACCACAACGACATCCCATGCTGTCAAAGAACGATGGCCCCCTCCATCTCACGTGTGGAATGACCACATATCCAGCCATCTGGTGTAACGGTCAAGGCCACCCGGCTGGAAGTGTAGGTGATGTGACCTTACTAAATGAATGGAATCATCTCTCTCATGCCACTTCTTCGAAGAAGGTCTGAGCGATCTGCCACCAACATCGTAGGCCTCCCTCGAGAGCGCAGCAAACTGAAGGCCACGGCGCGGGCGTGCCTCACAGACTGCTTTTCCCATGCTGTTGCCACCGTGCTGTTGCCGAAGTGATTCTGCTCAACCCAAGCAAACTGCTGTTCCTGTGATCCCTCCATCCCTCACATCCGCACGGTTTCTCCAAAGGCAGGAGACGCCATGCCTCCACCGGCAGGCGGCAAATACGAATGTTCCTGCCGGCAAGCTGGCACAAACATTGAGCAAACCACATTCATAGCTTTCACTTCAGGCCGTCCTGCCGTTCTCAGGATCGTGGGTCTTCGGACAGGTGCCGATGACCACACCGCGGCACTGCACAAAGGAATCTTCAAGGATGTAGCACCTTAGAACCGTGGGTGACACAATCCCAATCCGGGGACCGGTGCTACTCTCATCTTTAGCGGCACTTGGGTGCCGCGCCAAACTGCTCCCTGGGCCGTAAAGTTCCCGGCGGCGAGTCGAATCTGAAGCGGCTTGGCTCCCTTCCGGTGGGAACGTGAGAGTCTTCTGGCTTCACTGGGAGGTATCGGCAGGGTTGCAAAACCTCTCGTTTCACCAGCACCAAGCCTCATCAATCTCTGAGACCGCTCTAGGGTCCCGAATTCTCTAGGAACTAATAAGAACTACCAACATTGTGAAACAGAGAGTGGTTGCTGCTCTTACAAGGAAGGCGCAGGACTGCAGGCACCAATTGTAGCTCCGTTATGGTTGACCATGCTTCGTCTTTCCTCATCCACTGATAAGCATGCAGAGAAGCTCCGCCGGAAGGTGTAGCAACCGACGGCTAGGAACGCAGACATTCCAACTCCAAGGAAAACGAAGGCAATTGCTGGCAGATCCCACTGCGGATGCAACGAATCGTCCTCTTGGGTCGGCGCGGTCATCGAGCAGAGTCGACGCTCGGGCTCGAAGTTCTCACATGCACGACACCAGGCCCTTAACGTAGGCAGACCCTGGGCTGCGGCCCAGGCCTTGAACTGCGACACCGTGCAGCCACCGGCGGCCCCGGCCGCTCCGGCGGTGCCGACACCAGCACAAGGCAAATCCAAGCTTCGCCAGGTGTCATCAGAGCTATCAGTCCCCGGCCAGTAATGCAATCGAACGATAGGCTCTTCAGCTGAGGAAACTTCAAAAGCAAGCACACTGCTCAAACCCAAAAGCTCCGAGGTCAGCCAACTGTCCTGGGCCTTTTCTGAACTTGCAGAAATACCTAAAGCTGTCAGGAGACAAAGCATTGTCGCATAGTGTGCACTGTAGTGCAGTAGCCGCAGTTCAGGGTACTTGGAAGAATCCAAACGCTCGCCAATCGCATGCAGGAGAGGTCCTCCGCAGCGATTCCCAGCCACCTTCCTGCTGAATTTCATGGCTTCAAGCCAAGCTGCGAGCTCCTCGGCCTCTTTCATGTCAGACGAATTTACAACCGGACTTCCGGCTTGAGCTGCAATCACCAACTCATCGTAGGTGTTCCACCAATCAGGGAGGGGGGCGCCAGTGCCATCATCCTCGGTGACGTTTGTGTGCCCCAGGGCAGATGCGACCCGGGTGCGGAACTCCACGGTCTCTTCTGCCTTGTCCCGGAATTGCACGCTCGAGTACCAGTTTTCAACGCTTCGCTCCTGTGACGAACACATCGTGTATCCGCGTAGGATGAAGTCTTCGTTTTTGGGCCGGCTGTAGACCGGAATTGGCACCACCACAGAGCCTGCCAAGTCGCCACCTCACCAGTCACAACACACGTGATGGGTTCGCAGTCACGAGGCTCCCAACTCGAGCTATACTGAGATCCTGCAGCACCTCGTGCATCTGAGACACTCGGGACAGAGCCCTGCGGCAGAAGTCCTGAGGCGAAGAGACAGGATCAAAAACAACAAGCCTTTTCTGAATCGATTGCTTACTCGATTGCTTACCAAGCCACCCTCGTGGAGAGCATATGCGGAGCCGAGGGTTCGGGCCAAGCCGCTGCTCTCCGCACGCACCTCAAATCGTGCTGGGGCGAGCATCAAGTCTGCCGAAGATGGCGAGATGGCTAGCGGCTACCTGGCCTCGGCAGGCACATAGGTGCCATTTCCGATGCTTCCTGCAGCCACATGAACACGAGGACAAGAAGCAGCAGGCTCGAACTCAGCGACTTGTCCTTCCAAGCAGCGCGCTTGCGAACAGCCCGGACGCATGTAGCCTCGGATGCTCAAGGACTCAAGCAGGCTGTGCAGCCCCCGGCTGCCGTCTCCTTGATCCGAGCATCGCTGCCGCAGAGATCTGCCGACATCAACCAGTTCCTGACACGCACACGATCTCAGTGGACAGCGGACGCCAGGGACCACGCAGACACGTCCGACTCAAGGCCTTAGCGCCTTTCGCCGTCAGGCGTGGCCCGCCCTCACCAGCCTGATTCATGACGGATTATGCAAGAAAGGCCCAGCGGGCTTGCATCAATGCACATATGAACTTGCACATCGTCTTCGGGCCTTGTCCTCTGCTTGCGTGACCTGGTCTTTCCACAACCGTTGCCGTTCGCCGTGGCGGGAAACCAAGACCTCCCGGCTTCCCGTCCATGACGGAAGCACTCTGAAACTGTTGTCCCATGCACATGTCCGACCAGCACCTTCTTTCGAAACCGCTCGGCTAGTCTCGTCCACTCACTTGCACCACCTTCCAGAAAACTGTAAACCCTCATTGTCGCCACGGCGCAAGTCGCTCCAATGCCGCGATGGAAACCGGCAGAAAGCCCAGCAGCAAAGGCACAAATGCGGGCCACATTGGAATTTGCACTGATACAACGAGCACCGAGTGTGGCTTGGGGTTGGGTTTCGAAGAAGCGGGCATTTTTGTTGTTTTCATCATCTCAAGGCAATGTTAGCTTCTTGGTATCCGGCCACCAGCTTGCTCAACTATTGTGGCTTGTGCGACCGTGCTGAATGAAACTTGAGCCATTACACACAGACAAACACACACTCTCTCTCTCTCTCGCGCTACCTCTCTCTATGTACATATATATACATACATACATACATACATACATATATATATATAGAAACATAGATATATATATATATATATACATACATACACACATACGCACATACACGCATACACGCAGACACATATACACACACACATACACATACACACGTACACACATACTCACATACATACATTTCATTTTCAAGGCACGGAGTGGTGGCGCAGAAATCTCTAAACATAGTATGCGCTCACCAGAGAGGGGTGGGATGTAACCAGCAAGCGGAAAAGCTGTCCCATCCCCACAACAAAATCAAAGATGGCACATGGACGATGAGTTAAAATTCCTGTCGCTGTCAGTCAGCTACAATGCCAGCCGTCACCACACCGAGCGAGCAACCCGGCAGAACAACAACCAACCAAACCCCAACCTCGGAACCCCACCAAAGAGCCGAAAGCCCCGAACAACCACCCAGCCCAAAAAACCCAACACAACCACCCCTAAGCCGAGATGCTGACAGACGACAAAGGGAATAGCCTGCTACCTCTAGCGACTCTAGCGTGTGCAGAGGGCAGGTACTGAGAGCTCACGGCTCAGGCAAGGCCGGCCCCGCCCCCTCTGTAGGTTCGGGAGGTGCCGTGCAAAAACGTCAAAAATCCTCCTCCACTACTGGCTCTCATTTGAAGCTCAGCAAAATGCCATCGCTCAGGGTCCAGCTCTCGTGATCTTTGCGCGGCTTGTTGTACTTGTGGAACTGGTGCAGGGTATAGAGGCCGCACAGGCCGGGCCCTGTGTACATCCGAGCCGCATCCATCTCACGCTCTTCGTCATAGCCCTGGATTGCCAAGGATTGGTTCTTGATGTTGATAAAGGCGATCCCATTCATGTTGTACTCGCGGTAGGCGATCTCCAAACCGCATGTGTAGGGGGGCAGTCGTTCAATCGGCACATAGACGCCTCCGTGCTCGTTCCCAATCCTGGTTTCGGAAGAGTCCCCGTAGAGAAGCCACAAAAGGTGCACCGCAGCGCCCGTGCGGCCCCCGGCCTTCCAAATGGAGCCGGAAGAGGTTTCGGTCTCGCTCGGGTAGAGGAACCGGTCCACATTCTCTTGGTCCTCCATCCTAGCCTCGGTGCCCATCATGAAGTGGGAGTAGGGGCCCAAATAGATCTTCTCGGGGAAGAAAGGCTCGGACTCTGGGGGCTCCTCCTCACGGCCCGGGATGAGCCGGTGCAACGTCGTGAAGGTCTTGAGCATGGGCGCCAGCTCGAGCACACGAAGATCTGCCGCTTGAGGACCTGCGTGACCACAACCTGGAACTCGGAAGAGTACTTTTTGTTAACTGTGTACTTCCGCCTCACCTTGAGGAATTCGTCAACCCAGTTGAAGTAGAGGGACTTATACATCTTGATGAAGCCCCATCGGTAAATCCAGAAGATGTCTACAAGGTCCTTCAGAGTTTCTCTGATCTCTTTGTAGGCGCCTTCCATGTTGACACGCACTTCCTTGGTGCCGAGAAGGTTGTATTGCTCTCTCCACATCACCATGAGACTTGTCGCGGCCAAGAGGTAGTTCGCAATGCTTAGAGCCCTTTCCGTAATTTTCCGGCCTTCCTTGATGTCTTGCAGAGCCGTCTGGGCCTCAGCTCTGGCCTCTTTGATCTTGTAGACGGGGGCTTCGCCGTCTAAATACTTCTCCAGCCAGGTTTTCACTGCGGTCATATGCGAACTGATATTTATAATGCCACCACTTGTGACGGAGCCGTAGCGTTGGGTCCACTGAAGGGTTGTTGCAACCAGAGCTTCCTTTGGGTCACCGGAGGGCGAGGACCAGAAGTGAGAGAGAAGAGTGGGGATAAGTTTCACTCTGGAGGGGTCTCGTGCCGCTCTGACTGCCAAAGCAACGAAGTGAGAAAGGCGATGCAGTGGCTCCTGCTTCTCCCACTCACCTTCCCACCTCTTCCTGTAGTCCGAGCTGGCCCCACCTTCGTAGTCCAGATCTTCCTCCTCTTCCAGTTCCTCTTCCAGAGTGTCCGTTGTGGGCCGAGCCAGCAAGCACTGCTCATCTGTGGCCTGGCCGCAGAGGCCACAGAGAGCCAGTTGAAACGCAAGAATCATAGCAGGCTGGAGCTGTCTGGAGGACAGCGAAACCCGAAACTTGAGCCAAAATGGCTACGGAGCATTCATACATACATACATGCATACAGACAGACAGACAGACGTACATACATATCTCTCTTCTTCCTTCGGGCTGTTAAGGCCCTCCGGGCTCCAGGCCCCCCCGTTTGCTATCCGGGGCTTTTGCAAGGGCGTAAAACTCGGAGTGGAAAGTCACCAAAGTTCATAACAACCTTGATGCCTGCATCACTCACCGTAACATAAAACGGCATCGCGGGGCTGAAAAAAACATGCATCGGCTTGGATAACATGACAGCGGAGTGAAAAGTCGAATTGGTCAGCTCCCCCGTTTCAGGAAGTGGTTTAGATACTCAGTGGAGGAACAATACATAATAGAAGTGAGTCAGTCCATTCCCCGGTTTTGGAAACACTTTGGAGTATGCATTGTCCCCCCGAAGTAGCGGGGTAGACGGTTGTCTAATTTGGTAGTCCGTGTTAATGGCTCCAGCTGCCCGTCTTGAAAAATGGAATAGAAACTTAGATTCCCGATGTTCATAATAGGACTACTACGCCGACCATCCCTTTTGCAGAAGACATGACATATCTCTTTCTTTCTTTCTGCTGGGCTTAGGCCTTTCTCTCCGTGTTTTGCCAACAACCCTGGCAAATACGGAACACTGCAGCGTAAAGTCACTAGTTCTTCCAAAATGAGAACTCCGACGACTATGCTCGTTGTCGTTACACCGCTTAGGTCATGCCTGCAGCGTCTGTGGCGCCAAGTTGAAGCTCAGGGTGTTGACCTGTAGCAGCTTGCTGCAAGCTGTATGCTCGAGTGCACGTGCATCTATCCATTTCATGACAGCTGACACAGAAGCCTAAGGGCCCTGCATATGTTCCCAAGCTTCTACCAGGCTGGTCCGAGGCAAAGCAGTGCTCGCGGATCTGAACAGGCCTGCACCAGACATCAAAGATGTGCCGATGAGGAAAAATCATGCTGATGATAACGGTCATTTTATGGTGTTAGGGGGATGAGGAAGATTATGATGAGGAATACTGTGTTTGCATAAGTATGAAATGCGAAGAGCAGCTGCCTGAGGATCCCCAAGACGCGGTTAGTCACGCGGTGCTCGGTGTGCAGCCATCACCAACAACATCTGCGACAACATCAAGACTGCCAGATTCAAGAAGCATCGCACCATCACCGCCACCATCAGACAACATCGCCTGGCATGTGTTTCAAGATCAGAAGCATCACTCCAGAAACAGCTGAACACTTGCAGAGAGATGTTGCCTCCAGTGGTAAGCGGATTGTATTTGCTCGACATCCTGTCGGGTAGGCTTCGCTGGGAGGGCACTAACGGACAATGCAGCGAGCGAAAAACCTCAAGCACTCAAGCATCTCCCACGCCAGCAATTTCCTTGGTTTGAAGGTCTGCCGACCGTAGAGTCGGCGGTAAGGGCGGCAGGTGTGGCTTCTCGCCCCCGCCAAGGAGCCTCGAAGGAATTGAACTGAACCAGCTTCCGAAAGATCGCAAAAGCGTGGGATTTTGAGTTGGCTCATCTGGCTGCAGAAGACACTGGATCCCCCAACGAGTTCCGAAGGAAAAGGAATCTCAAAGTTGGCTTCATGATGCTCAGTCGTATCATCGCCAAGTTGCGTTAGAGGCTTCACCCGCTGCTGCGCTCGTTGCACTTCTGCTTTTGCTGCCAACTGCGCCTGGACAATTGCAATTCCGCATCGAGTGAATGCAAAGTCCTTTGCGCAGCTTCAGAAACAGTGGCTTCGAGGCAAAGGGGCCGATGCAAGCCAGTAGCGCGCGCTTCAAGGCCAGGATGCCGAAACTTGAAAAAGAAGACACACTGACGCTTGGACTACTGCTGTCCGCGCTGAGCGCAGGCTTCCAGTAGCTGTGAAATGCGACCTCCAGCCATCTGCTAAGGTCGCAGCAAAATGACTAGAATCGCTGGAAACCTTCGGGCTGATATAGTTCTCAACCCTTCAAACGAAACACCCCCGGGACGTCCAGGAGCAGGAACAGATGGAGCATTATAAAACAGAGAGAGCTCGTCTTATGCAACGACGCCCGCCTTGCCTTATCCCAAAAGTCTAATGAGTCTGACACACATAGTGCTATGGGCACAAGATGCTGCAAGGCAGTTATGAACAAGAGGCAGCTTCGGCCACATGCAGACCTACGAGCGACGAACAGTGAACTTAGGACCTAGGCATAAGCCCAGCATTGCCCGGGCTCGGGCTCCAAAAGCTGCCAAGCCAAAGCAGGTGAAGCAGGATGATAAGTTATTGTCTGTCGGAGCTCATAGGAGTTGCCATAAGCGAGGGCCGGCCGTGCACAATTGAGCGTCACGGGCCTGCCACCTGCTTTGCTCCCACTGCCCACCCCTTCAGCTTCCGATGGTCTGGCGCTCTCATCTAGCATCAGCGCCTGCATCTTGAAATCAACTCGCCATGACGAGTCGCTGTACCCCGTCGCTGTCCCCACCGCAGGCTGCATTTCCCCACGTAACAAGTTGTACTCCACCGACCAAGGCAGCGAAGGCACCACAGGAGGCTTCGATCTGCTGTACCTGCCATGCAGACGCTCAAGCACCAAGTACATTATGATTCTGACATGGTTTCGCTAGCCCTCCATTAAGTGCTCGCCTCTCTCAGCTGATCTTGGACAGCACTGCTGTCTCCGCCATGGTTCGCACTCCCCCAAGTCACCACACGTCCAGTCCCCAGAACCGCTGCAAAAGCGAAATTTGAGGCATGGATTTCTCTCACGTCTGCCAGCTGCTCTTGCACGCTGCTGGAATCTCCACCGTAGGCAGCTGAACCCCAAGTTACAACACGCCTGTTGCGGAGAAGCGCAGCAAATGCAAAGCCACAAGCTTGAACATCTTGAACATCCCTGAGCTCATTCTGCACCTGGCTGCTATCCCCGCCATATGCAGCACCACCCCAGGTAACCACGTGACCATCCTCTCGAATGGCAGCGAAGGCATGATTGGAAGCGGCGATCGCCCTAACGTTGTGGAGGTCGTCCTTGGCCTTGCTGCTGTCGCCACCAAAGATTGGAGCTCCCCAAGTCACCACTTCCCCGTTGTGGAGAAGAGCAGCGAATGCGAAAGCCGTGGCCCGAATCTCTTTGACGTTTCGCAGCTTCTCCTGGACTGCACTGCTATCTGCACCGTAGATCGCAGTGCCCCAGGTCACGACGCGACCGTCTCTTCTAAGTGCTGCAAATGCGCCACCGGTCGCTTGAACTTGCTCCACATCGCGCAGCTGGTCTTGAACGGCTTTGCTGTCGCCGCCATAGCTCGGCGAACCCCAGGTAACCACGCTTCCATTCCCGAGAATCGCTGCAAAAGCATACTTGGATGCCTGGATCTCTTGGACATCTTGCAGTTGATGCTGCACAGTGCTGCTATCACCTCCATGCTTTGAGATCCCCCAGGTAACCACGCATCCGTCCCGAAGAATGGCCGCAAAGGCATCGTCAGAGGCTCGGATCTGGTGCACGTCCTGCAACTGGGCGAACGGCACGCTGCTCTGACAATCCTCGATGCATGAACTGCCCCAAGTTACCACCGAGCCATCGGCCCGAATCAACGCGAAGGACGCAGAAAATCTCGCTGATGCAAGCGAAGCTTGCCGCACAAGCGCAGTGACAAAATCACCATCTTGCAATCCAGCATCAGCAAGAGTGCTCGTGGGTTCCAGCACCTGGCAGTCTGAAAAACGGTTGACACAGGTGGCAGCAACATCCACGAAAGTGGTTTGACAAATGTAAGGAAGCTTTTCTTTGCGGCGAGGTGCGATGCTATTCGTAGTGACAAGGCTACCAATGCCGAGCTTTAGAAGACGCTGCAGTCTTGCACAAAACTCTTTCACTGTCCAAGTCGGATCTGCAGCAACAGATTGAGTGCGACCACTTAGAAGAGACACCCTCAGCAAGAGTTGCACGGAACTCCGGCACATTGCTGTCGTAGGCAGAACTGAATTAAGGAAAACGGAAAGCTGCAGCAATTCTGCCGTCGGTAGAGTTCTATCGGCTTCAACATCAATGCTTTAGAAGTCGTGCTAAGTTGGTTGGAAGTCGTTTCTTCTGACTGTATCCTCGAGAATCAGAAGCAACCCAGCAACACATGCACCAAAACCCTTATGCAAACTCCCCCCTTGTCGTCGCTCTGCGAAAAAAATCATACTACAAAGCCTGGAGATGCACAAGGCTCTTGTCTACTGCTGGCAGTTTTCTACTGTTGCTGCTACTAGCCTTGAGCCGACAGCGGACACGCAGTATCATGCAGCACAGGCGATGCCGAAGCTTGGATCAGGAGCCACTACAGAGTAGCGGACTTCTCTTCCGTGCTGTTTCTGGGCGTGCTGATGCCGGGAACACTTATGGCAATGAAAGGCTTGTCGGTGCGTCCCATGAACGTCTGGAGCCTGCCGTTTTGTCAATCAGCACGTGCCTTAATACCCTTCCACTTCTGCTGCCGGAGCGTCCAGGAATTCCTGAACAGAGGCTTGATGGCCGGACAGAACTTCTTGACTCAAGGGCAAGTGCACACCAGAACGGCAGCCCATTCCCAGCCGGGAGGCTGATCTTCAGTTGCCCGAGGAGTCCGCGCAGTGCGTGGTGTGAGCTGCACGGATTGAGGCAGAGTCCCCAAAGAGGCGAACTGCAAGCGCAAGCTTCAAGGCGATTCTGCGGAAATCGTCTCAGAGGCACCCTGCTACTCGAGACAACAAGGCCTCCAGCATGGAGTTGGGAACCTGGGAAAGCTCAACGCCTTGTCACAGCCCTGACACCATCCTTAAGGCTGATGAATCTTCTCCTGTACTTCAGCTCCCGGCTCTGAAACGAAGCAAAGCTGCAATTCAACACCTTATTCTAAGACAAGATTGGGCCACAACGGCACTCCAGCACTGTGCAACTGAGACACACCACGGTCCGGCCCAATCTTTGTCGGCCTACTGAGAAGAAGTCTGCTCTGGTCGGTATTCAACCAGAGCTTGGGAAAGTTGCTGTGCTGCATTTGGAATGGGACCGGCTATCTCCAGCTCGTCGAAGCTCTTAAGCAAACTGCCGCACTGATCGTTACATCAAGCTTGCAACTCGCACATGAATTGGCAACGGGCCATTTTGCAACATGACCTCGCGATGGTATATGGAAAAAAGCAGCGTATCATCCGTCGTCACCGGAAGCCTCCAGAAGGCGCGGTCAAGACTGTGACCGTCTCGAGTGCGATGACACATGCTGCACATGCTCTCAAGAGCTGATTTGCCAGAGGTCCCAGCCGGGAGATCGTCACGGTGTCCACGAGAGATTCGACAACCTTTGAATTTGGGGTGACAGCTTTGGGCCGGGTAGGAGTGGCGATACCAATATCGACGATGATGGTCACAGCCACGGCCACAAGCGACAACAGCCATAGTACCACCCGATGAGCTCCCTCACACACTCACTCACTCAATCACTCACTGACACATTGGCTCACGTGTTCACTGTTCCCTTAGACACACGGCCAAAGCATTACCAAAACCACAGCTGCAACCACCAACCATCAATACGATCACAAGCAACCGCCGCACAAGCATCACTACCTCAGAGGGGCCAATGACATCCCGCACTATCCCGCACTCGCACAGCAAGACTGGCTGGGAGAATTACGACAATGTCGAAATCATGACAGAGGCTCCGACTACGCCTTGGTGTCCTCCTCCTCATCATCGGTCACCTGTCGGCTCTCTTCGGACAACCGGGTACAAACAATAGCATGGACGGCTCGCATGCTTGGTTCCTCTGCATGTTCCTTGCATGTCCCTGGATCTTGAATCTCACGAGATCTCACGAGTGTCAGTGTCTGCAACCTCTTGATCTGTTCGGTTGCTGTTGCCAATGAATCTTGGAAAAGCATTTTCATTCCAGCGCACCTTGCGCCAAAACACATCAGGCAGTTCTGCATCGTGACACGTTTGCGGGTCAGTTCGATTCAGACGGCGGCCAGCTAGCTACTGCTTGTCAATGTTTTTTTCAAATTCGGGGCGGCAGTGGTGATCCAGTATCTTGGGGTGCTCTCTATGCATGTTCGACGTATGTTGTGCCTCACGAAGGGCGAGCTAGCCGACTGAACAGCTGTCAACAAAGACAGAGACGAAGTCAGGGATTTGAGCGGATTCCGATGCCACATCTGCGAGAATCCTCACTCTGACACCCTGCCGGTGGATCAGCACCATAGCAGTAGCTCTCTAACAAAGACTGCGGTCCTGGCAACAATACAACTTGGAAACTCGAGACATTCCTGCCTCTTCTCCGCTGGAGTAATCTTTTCCATGGCAAGCTGATGCCATGCTCTCGGCCGGCTGGCTCTCAAAGACGCACGCACCTCCACAGCTGCAAACCAGCCGGAGCTGAAAACGGCGATGTTCGCACCAGCGGACCACAAATGAAGGAGGAGTTGCAACAATGGCTTAGACAATGGCTTAGACAATTGATCCCTCACCCTTCCTGAAAGCATGTTTCTCATGCATTGATTCAGCTTCTCCCAAGAAGGGTCGCGGTCGTGCAAGCACACAGCGCTTGACTCCGCACCTGACTGTCCGACTGAAAGCTCTGATGCAGCCTCGGCAGTTCTCGGCAGGTTGCAAGCGCATACCACAACTCATGTAGGTGCCAAGGTTCGACTTTCTCAATGGTGTCTCTTGCTTCCGTTGCCCTCGCAGCAGCCTCAGG
Source organism: Symbiodinium necroappetens (assembly GCA_905231915.1). Classification (NCBI taxonomy): domain Eukaryota; class Dinophyceae; order Suessiales; family Symbiodiniaceae; genus Symbiodinium; species Symbiodinium necroappetens. The sequence continues at coordinate 39,448 of CAJNJA010078474.1, forward strand.
TCATGCCAAATATCGACCAGCAAGCCAAAGACCGAAACTGTAGGTCTTACATCCTCAATTGGTGCCGGCTGCTGCCTTGTTTTTGGGAAGCGTAGGTCCTACAAGGGCTACAAGGGTAGTAGAAGTACCAACATGTACCAACCTAATTAAAGATGCAGTCAAGGGTTTACCTCTGCAGTCCCGCTTCTCCTTCTCACAGCAAGTCTTGCAGCCAACGATAACGAGCTCTTGCTGACACCTTCCGGTGCACACCGAGAGGGCCCGGCGGCAGGCGCACAGCATATTCCACGGAAGGTTTTGTAGAAGCTGAGCATCGCAAGGCCAACTCAAAGAGACTGGTACTGTAAGGAGAATACTCCTGATGCAGCACCCGTTGAAATCGAGCACGATAACGAATTCGACTCACCCGCCTTGGACGACGTTCTGACTACTGACAATAGCCCGGGTCGCCATGCGATTTCATGGCACAGAGCGCCACGAACGCTTGTAAAAGGCTGTATCCGCCCTTCATTGCAAAGACGGACGGCACCGAGTTCAGAATGCAAGACACATAATTGTCTGAGGATCCCCGGTTCTCCCATGTCGATGTACTGGGAAAACTGTGTTTGCTGGTGCCTCTCCAAGGCATACAGTAGGTCAATGTAAACCTCGACAGCCGTAGGGGAGGCTGCTATGCCCACTCATGCCCGGCAATGCTATGGGTCACTCAGCGTGCGCAGTGCGCAACCTATATGCGAATGATGCTCCGTTATTATTTGTTTGCCGCTCCAGGGCTGCCTGTTTTCGATATGGTTACTGTATCGCTTTATCTCCATTTTTGTATCTGAAGGTCTTGGAAGGACTGGATCAAGGTGCAGGCGGCGGAAATCCAGGTGCTCATTTGCGAAATAAATAGCAGCTTGGGCATGAGCGAATCATGCCTGCGAATAACCGACGAGACACTTGCTGCTCTCTTCCGGCGATGCGTTCACGAAAACTCTCTGGCATTGTCACAGAGTTCCGGGAGGACATCGCCAAGTGAGCAACATGGATCAAGAGTTCTTCCCAGGGTTGACTCTAACAGCTAGAAGAGCCATCTGTGTACACTACAATGTCAAAGAAGATAATGACACCCCTGGCTTGCTCATGCATGGATGCATTGACAGCACGAACGAAAAATCGTTGTCTAAAGTCTAAAGGTTGTCCTGATGAAGGAGATCCAGTTTAGCTGAATATTGCATGTGAAAGCGCAGCTGATTGAAAGATGGCGGCTCTTCACACTGTGCTGGAATGATAAGTAATCTGGCTCCCAGCTAGGAGCGGAGGATAGCCAAAGAAAGGGTCTTCACGGGTCATGTCGTTGCGACATGGCGAGTTTGCTCGGGAAAGGACCATGCACTAGCCCATGGACAGCAACAAACTCCAACTCCAACCTATGCTGTGTATTGTCCCTTTCCGTGTGATGTAGTATCTGGCCCTGATTTGGCAACATCCTCCGGGATGGGGACCAAAGCCGGGTGAGTCATCATGCATCTCAGGAACAACGTGGGCAGGCACCCTTTCATGCAATATGCTCCAGGCATCATCGGCATCAGCTAAAGACTCTTGAGCGTGACCTGTGTCCTCCTCTGGGCATCCTGTGCTCCGTTGTGCCATCCACCATGCCCCACGCCCTCGCTTGCAGGAGAACTCCACCCTCCCTGTGCAAGCTGCAGGCGTCGAGGACACACTCCATTGCCCCGTGCGTCTGAGATGACGTGACGCACGGAACCGACTGCAATTCCGAGACTTTGGTGCCATTCTCCAGAAGCACAACTGCTGCTGCTTTGACGTTGGGACGAGGCGTCTTTTCGGCGTCGGCCCGAAAGTTGTGAGCTTTGAGAGCTTTGGGAACACCCTTCTCAGAAAACCGTACTGTACAGAAGCTGATGACTTTGGCTTTGAAGCTTTCGGCTTTCGGGGCTTGGGGCGTTGCAAGTTGCGAGGCTTTCAAGCAGCTTTCACCTCTAGGCCCTGGAGCCGAACATTACAAACAAAGTCCAAACCAACAGCAAAAATCTTGTGCTGACCAGGAAACAAACCCAATCTGCAACGCTCTCGAAGCGTCAGCCGTGTTCAGGCGTTGGCAACCAGGTAAATAATGCTGCCTTGGCCTACTGCATGTTGATAACACAAAACGCTGGCGAGGAACCGCAGATGGTGTCTTTGGCTTCGGCATTGTGAGCTCTGCTTTCGCGGCAGCATCTTCAATCAGCGTCCTGCAGCAAACCCGGCAGGAGGGCTGGAAGTGATTCAAGAAGCATCTGTCCTCGCAGAGTCTGCCAGGCACGCATTCCCACTGATGAAATCCTCAGCCGCCGCGGCCAGCTGGAAAAGAAATGTCGCGAAGGACCGTCTTGACAATGAGCTCTTTTTGCGACACTTCCCTGCAGGCTTCCCGAGGCTTCGTCAGCACGTGAAGCAGCAGGACTGCTCTCATAGACCGACGACGTGGGTGCCTGCTTCCACAACGGCATCACCAACTGAGCCGTGTCTTGACAATGTCACATGACCCAACACCACAAAACCCCCCCCGACTACCGCAACTCGAGGACATCCATGTGCACATGTGCCCTACCCCACTGCAGCTGCAAAAAGCCAATAGATTGGATTCAGGCCGGCCTGGAGCAAAGATGCATGTGAAACGTTTGCATCGCTGGCAGCAGGGGTGTTTTCGTACCTGGCGACACATCGCCAACGGGGATGTTGGTCGCTGGTGTTGATAGGACCGCGGGGACGTCTGATGGGCATCCGAGTCACACAAGGTTCTGGCCGGAGGTCCACAAATCTGCAGCTGACCTGCTTCAAATCGGAATGTGCAGACACTTCAAGGGTTTTCCAGTGCCAAGCACGGAACTGAATAAGCTCCTCAGCATCTGCTGCGGTTCTTGTACCTGGGGTCAACGACCAGCTTAAACCAAACCAGATTATCGCGAAAAAGCCAGGGGCTAGATTCTGCCGAGCCCGGCACCAGCCCTGTGCAGGGCATCTGCCTGCACATTGACAGCTAGAAAACCAACAGTACCGCACGCCAAGAACCACACAAACAATGCATTGAAACCCCGTGTATGGAAGGGAAGCTGTTTCAAGTTCTTGCTGCCGAAGCATGTACTGCAAGCATAGGGCGCCGTATAGCCACGGCGATATGCAGGAAATCGTTCAATGGCTGACACGCATGCCACTTAGCAACAGGCTTAGGGCAAGGCATTTAGAAACGATTGTCGTCACATTTCGCTGCATTGTCCAACAGCCACCGAGAGTCCCAGTCCTCGCCTTGGACTCCTGCGGCTTGCTCTCAAAAACCATGGACTCCGCGGGAGCAGCACCATGGCTCGACGAGGCGTCGGCCGAAGCCGAAACCGGTGTACTCTCCTGGGAACTGCAGAGGCCGACACGCGCGTGTAAAGACGCACAGATGCGTAGTCAACACAAAAACCGAGGTTCAAAAACCATCGCCGCGGCATCTGCAGCACTCTCAATGAGGGTCCTTGCAAATTGCATGATGTGACGGTGCATGGCCACCACTTGAGGTACAGTACCAAGTTATTGAATTCGCCTTTCGCACCAACTTGCCCCAGTTGCTCGCCCCGTAAAACTATTCGGGGTGGCCCCAGTCACCCCACTTGCCCCACTCGCGCCCCACTTGCCCCGCTGTCGCCACTTGTGCCCTCCTTTTTCAGCAAACCCTAAACCCTTTTCTCTGGGTGGCCCTATGCAACTGTGACCGACTTTCATCGTTCGAACAGAGTCATCTGGTGCTGGATCGCGAAAACCATTCACCTGTAAATCCCGTAACCCATGTTTTCTAAACCCTAGGCCCCTAAAACCCTAATGCCCTAAATCCCTTCTGCCCTAAATCGCAACACCCAAAAGCCTAAAAGCCTGAACCCTAACCTGCAGCTGAATCAAGGCCAAGTAGGGCGGGTGGGGCGTCAGTGGCAAGTGGCGTTTATCGTGATCTCGAACACAAGTGGGGCAAGGGAACACGGACAATGTGATGTGACATGTTCTGGGCTCGCGTACATCCACTCGAGATCACCTGGATCACAACAACATTGTCTTGGGGCCATGCCTTGCAGCCGCCGTTTGAGAGCCATCTGTGTGGCACGCATCCACTGTCCGTCGTGAAGGCTGGCTTTCATAGACAACCGGAGCCTTCAGGGGAAGAATTTTTTGGTTTCAGGACTCACCGCAACGAAGGACTAGTAAAGAGATCGCGCTTCGCTGGCGACGGCGTCAGGCTCATTCTTGGAGCTGCAATATGCCTTACCTTGGTGACACACTCGGGCATGGCGCAATGTCAAAGCATGTCATGTAAGTCCCTACATGCCACAGCTGCAACTGCTTGGCTTGCATTTCACTTTGCAAATTTGCTCGAGCTGGATTCTGGTTCTGGCTACTAGACACATTTGCTTTTGCAAAGGCATCTGTGAAACTGTGAAGGCATCACGCTTCACCCTTGATGCTGGACCTGGCATCAAGAGTTTATCAAGAAGCATGTAACAAAAGTCTGCAAACTCAGGTACACTAGCAAACAAGCAGCAGTCTTGGACCCAAGCCTCCCATGATTGGAACGCAGATTGTTGACCAGCGACTGATCCATCTTTGGCTTTGGTGGAGGCGGCGGCGGTGGCGTTGGCGGCTTCACATAGAGCTGACGATTCATTTTTCGTACCTGAAGGATCTCCGGCGTCGCATTTTCTTTGGCGGCCTCCTGTAACAAAGCCGGATCGCTCCAGCTTTTGTTGGCTTTCTTCATGGCCTGTCCAACCAGACATGTGCCGCACATCCAGTCTCTGCCAACAGTGACCTGCTGCAAACAAGCTTAGTTGCCTTCATGAAGACTTGGTGGCCAGTGCTAGTGTAACGCTTCTCCTGTCAACAGCTCCCATGTTTGACGATGTCGGTTGAACATGCAGTCCGCATGGCAGAATGCGGCCTTGAGGTCATTGTCACCCATCAAATCCAACTGAAGACGCGTCCTTCATCGTCTGGCACGTGATTACATTTGAAGTATCAACGTTACCCAACGGTACCGTCGCTGCCATGCAGGTAGAGACGGTTCAAGTGGAGTGTCAGGTACCCTCGAACCTCTCACATGCATGCCTTCTCGCTCCTGCGGTGGACTTGGCCCAACCGCCGCTTCGCCTGGTCCTCCCAATTGTCCTCAGCGGGATTATAGTCCGACGAGCTGCGTCCTAAGCCTACTAGAGACTCGTAGCTGGGGATAAACGACCTTCGCAGGAGCTCAGACCACCAAGGCTCATTCAGAGCACCAAGGCGGGCCACACCCTCAGCCTCCACACCACCTCAAGTCAAATGCACGGCACATGCCAACTCCAACATCAAAGTGGATCTACCAAGAGTCGAAGGAAGTCGCTGAAGACATCGGTGCGCTCCTCTGCAGCTCGTGGCCGTAGCGAAAGCTTGATCACCGGTTGCCGCTTCTCGCCGACCACATCTCGGCAAAACATAATCACCCCCCATGCCAGACTGAACATGCGGCATGATGGAGCCGTCGAAGAACTACCGTAACTACTTACTAGTGGCTAGTGGTGACGCGAACCAGGGAGCTATCAACTTCGGAATCCTGCCTGAAGACTTTGCTGCGCCGGGAAGATGGGTCTTTGAAGCCTTGTCATCCTTGCGTATCTTCTTCTCTCTGCGAGCTTTCTGTCCGATCTGCGGCAAGCTCACCTGCGTTCATGGCATGCTACTTGGAGGCCACGACAAAGCCTGCTGCCGTTGCAGCCATGTCACGGTTCGGTTCTTCGGTGTCAGCGTTTCGCGCAACATAGTCGTTTCGCTCAAAGGCATGTCAAAGTCAGCAGCAGCACCTCCAAATAAGTGAGCTGTAAGGCCGCTAAACGTCTAACTGGTGACTGAACTCTGGCTTTGCCTGGGCAAAGATCTAGTTCGATCGACTCTGCGACCAGCGCAGCACAGCGAAGAGCTGAAGCTTCGCCTGCAATCTGCTTGGCCTTCATAGCAGAGCGACTACAAAATTCTGCAAACCAAAATGGAACAGAGAGAAGGACAGAGAGAGAAAGACAAAGAGAGACAAAGAGAGAGAGAGAGAGAGAGAGAGAGAGAGAGAGAGGCAGAGAACAAGAGAGATAGGGAGAGACAGAGAGACACAGAGAGACGCAAAGAGACACAGAGAAACAGAGAGAAACGGAGAGAAACAGAGAGAAACAGGCAGACAGAGGCAATTAAGCAAAAGCGTGCTAGTTGAAAAAAAGATGCAGTCAAGTCGCTCCAGTGTCAGAATCACCACACTGTTCTGCCCATGCCAAAATTTGATCTAATCCACGTTGGGCCTTCCTGATGTGGGCGATGGCTTCTCGATGACGAGCCGCCTTCAGGCAAACGACATGTCGCCACCCTACGCAAGTAGACTAAGCCGCCCGCCTCGGACAAAGCAGCTGCCAAATTCACACGTGCCCGCGCTGCTTCTACCGCAATGGCGGGGTGGATTTGCTCAGCTTTCGCGCACATGGCAACCGCCCGTTCCAGCGTGCGCACAGCTCGTCCTGCTTGCCCTTTCTGCCGCAATGCCGTCGCCAGGTCGGAATGCTGAGTGACAGCTGTTAAGATTTCCCTCATGTCTTCCATGGGCATCGTCGAGCTGGCACTTGGGGATGTGCAGTCCAGGTCCTGCGCTGTGCTTCGCACTGCATCATCTGCAAGTGCTCCATCTAGTTGCGCGACTTCTGGCATCTCACCAGTCGGCATGACCAACCATGGCACAGCGCAGCTCTGCTACCGGCCATCCCAGGGCTCGCTGATAAAACGATTGCAAACGCATTCAAACACGGCATGGTTCCCTGGCGACCTATGCAATGGCGCAATGGCTACTAACCGAGAAAAGTCGGCAAACATAGGAAAGCCCTGAATCAAGGCAAGAAGCTTTTCTCTGGGCTGCTTTCAAAAACTGACTTGCTTGCCATTTCCGCCGCTCGCCTGGACAACGTCGATGCAGCAGTTTGTCAGCTGGAACCACATGGCAACGCACATGTCATTGTGACATCAGGCCGCACATGTCGTGAATCCAAGAGGCCGAAACAGAGGATGGGACAAGGCATTGCCCTTGTCTGCGACAGCGCTTTTCACCACATAACCCTTCGAAGAAGATCCGTTCATCCTTGCAGCAACAAAAAGCAAAGGACAGTACATCATCGCGACACATATGCACTACATAACTGATAAACTGGAGAACTGCACACGTCGAGGGGCGAATGGCTCTCCTGGCACTCTCATGCATGCGACTGCAAACCAAACGATGCATCTGCTCGAAGCTGGTTTTCACAAAGTGCCTTGGTTGAGGTGTTGCCTTCACTCGGCATGGTGGTACCAACCGCCATCGCGACGTCGACACTGTATCGATTGAACACGTACAAATGCATATCATGCTGGGTGCATCTGCGTTCTTGAGGTTAGTTTTGTCTCGGCTTGACTTTATTTGGTGTGGGTTTGGGAAGGTCTGTTCGCAAGCCCTGCACACCTTGAGCCACAAAAACGAAGAAACACAACAACTATTTTTGCACACCACCAAAAGACCGCTGCGATCACGCAGCGCTTTTTGTTACCGCAAAGTCTATTTACGGGTCCCACATGCATCGGCCAGCCACACAATGCGCAATATTTCCTGCACGTTCAACAACATCCGACACACACGATGGTAGCAGCCCCTGTGGCTATTCATGAACAAATACTTGTTCTTACTCGTAATTTCGTAGTTTTTCGGAAGCTAGTCCAAAAGTGTGTGTAATTATGCCCACAAGGAGCAAAGGGCGGCGAAGGAAAACAGTGCGCATCAAATCGCACTCGTATTGTTTTTTTGTTTTTTTCGCGCCTTATTGCGTCCGGCAAATGGTCCTATCGACTGCCCCTGCCTAGACCCCTATGGAGCACGAGCAAACGGCAGCCGGCTGGGGGAACTCGCAGTCGCGAGGTCCAGTTCAAACACGTATCGCGCAAGCTTGCCCGGAGGCGTTGCAACGGTGGTGGATGAAAAAAAATGTTTTAGGATTATATTCGTGCACGAGGATCAATCAAGAAAATCAAAAGCAAAATCAAGAAGAGCTCCCAATCTGGCAAAGTGCTCAAATCGCTGCGCATGTGCAACAATCATGAGCCCAGCCCGCCGGGACGCCCAGCCCGCACCACGCCTGACCAACAACCGGGCCTTGCCCTGAGGGCTTGTTGTGCGGACGACTGTAGTCGTAGTCGTAGTCGTAGTCGTACTCGTAGTCGTCGTCGTCGTCGTAGTCGTCGTCGTAGTCGTAGTCGTAGTCGTAGTCGTAGTCGTAGTCGTAGTCGTAGTCGTAGTCGTAGTCGTAGTCGTAGTCGTACCAGTAGTAGTAGTAGTAGTAGTAGTCCTCGTCGTAGTAGTAGTCGTCGTCGTCGTAGTAATCGTAGTAGTAGT
>CAJNJA010078475.1:0-21226 GCA_905231915.1 Symbiodinium necroappetens
GGGGGGTCCTATCGCTTTCCAATGAAATTAGCAAAATCCGGCATTCTACGGTCACCCTAGTCTTAACTACAATTACGGAAGTTTTGACGAATGCTCATCTGGGAATAGTACGACTAACCATATGTGTATGCTTCTGTACTCCGCATTTGCGAAAAGGATTGACCAGATCCAAGTAATTCGAACAAGGTTTGGGGACGAACTACAGTTCATTGACACAAGACTGTGCGATCTCGCGAACACTGTGCCGACACTGTTTCCTCCTGAAGCATCAAGAACGAACTCCCAAACATTCCAAGCTGCTGGCCTTGCTGGGTGGGCAGAGAAAGTTGGCTTCTCTTCCTCCTGTGGGTGGTCATGCAAGACCACAGCTGCCCATCTGCTGGCTGACATGCTTTGAGTGGTTGAACGTACACGTCGTTGTGGTAGTTTGGGAGATATCATGTAACTTTTCGAATTCTAGCGTGGTGTGAAGGACCAACGGTGTTGCAGAACTGCAGTCCAGAACGACAGACAAACATGCAAGCAGATAGACTGAAATAGACAGGACAAAGAGAAACAAAGGCAAACATGCGAACGAAGATTCGTCTTACACACGGTGCCAAGCAGCAGGGCCGGACAGTACCATCGACAGTATGTGCAGTGGTGATTGGCCAGTTTCGATACCATTGCCAGACGATGACCGTAGGGTAGAGCGTCGCAGAACCACCTACTTCGTGAAACATGTATAAGGCCGTAAAGCCTAGCATCTGCATGCTAATGCTATGATTAGCTGATTAGCAGTCCCGTAGAATCAAAGTCCCATAGTGGTCAAGGCTCCTATACGGGTATACGGGTTTAGGGTTTCGAGATCCTCCTTAGGGGTTTTTTGCTCCTACATTGGAGAATCTTGCATCTTGCGCTCTCCGGAGGTGGGAGCCTCGCCCTCCACCTTCACGATGCTCTCGAGGGTGTATACCTCAGCTGTTCTGGCTAGCATCCTGGTGGGTCATTGCAGGGAGTAGAACGGGGTACCGGGCTGTCTGGGACTGAACCTTTCAGTAGCGCTTTCAGAGCCAGAGAGTCTGAACAAAAGGCCCTGGCCGCGGCCTTTCAGGCCATAGAGTCTGTGATAAAGGCCAAACCAAAGGCCGATTCTCTGCTGACGCAGGCACTCTCTTGCCATTCTCATTGAGATAGTAGCGAAGCCTCAAGTCGGAATCGCTGAAGCTCTCAAGCCAGGCCCAGGTGGGACTTAGGGCTACTGCTACCACAAGCACCACGACGACCACTCCTGCTGGTATTTCTTTGCGCAGATTGCAGGGTGCCGCGGCAGGGGGCTCCGATAATTCGGTCGTAACATTAGCACAGTGCTGTCGATGTTTGTGGACTGAAGACATGAGTGGTTTCTTGCGAGCTCTTTGGGAAAGACGCCTAGGACTTTGGGATTCTGCGGGAAGCTCTGCAAACTGACACAACAAATATGCTCTGCAGCCTGGCAGTTGCCCGGCAGTCATGCTCGACAAGTTCAGCATTTCATGACACGGCGCTTGTTGAGCACTACTGATGTCATGACACGCACTGCTGGCGCGTGGTGTGCAGGTGCGGCGTGCGCTGGGCTGTGCGGGTCTCAGGTCAGTCTTCCGCCATAGAAACCTTGCCCCTTCGAAACATCCCTCTCCCATCTTTGTGTCACCTTTCCTGCTATCCCACGAGTTGGCACACGCGTGCCTGCTCTTACTGAGCATCCACGGCTGCAATCTAATCAAACAGATACCACGTGCTTGAGCATCCCACAGCTGAGACAGCATCAGCAAATCCGAGTGATTCCCGGACTCCCGAGGCTCACGCTGCATGGCTCCGGCTGCAGAATCTGCAGGGGCGAAGAGCTCGAGCCAAGACGGACCAATGTTGCGCTCTCTCTGCCACTGCGCTGTGCTTGACGTTCCAGACATGTCAAAGCCGTATGTCAGGTTTGGGTGCATGTGTGATGCAGTTTGCCATGCACAGCCGACGCGTCAATGGAATACTGCCGGTGTGATGGTCTGTGAAGCCAGCAACATGCAGCGACAAATCCTGCTTTGCCCACGGTGCTGCCATGACGAAACCACGGAGTGGTCAAGAGGCGGACTGCGGCGGAATCTGAGCAGCTTGCATTGTAGCTGCCTGCATCTTGATACATTTTCTGCAATTGTCACTTTACACAGACGCCAGTTTACCAAAGTCAATAAACGGCCAACGAACTGAATTCCTAACAACCTCAGACATGTGTTTATATGTACAGAGAGGTTTAGATACACATCCGTATGTCATCTTTCCTACTTTGCACACCTTGTATCATGTACAACACTCACCGTAACTGAGCTGTAGCGTCTGATCACGATTTGCTATTGCAAAGTCGTTCATGAGACGGTGTCGAGGGCGACGGAGACACTCGCGGCCTGATGAAGGCTGCTTTGATATTACCATCGCTGCCATGGGATCGTTTATGACCGTTTGTTTACTCTTAACTTTAGCCACCATGGGCAACACATATTAACGGCGGCAGTATATAGAAGATGCAAGACGCGCGATGCAATGCGGGAACATGATGTGCAGCAGCCGGCAAGTACTGCCAGCGTGCCGCGCAAAACTAAACAGCTTCTAGCTTTTGTATGCACATAACGTAGTTTAGACCTGGCTTCCATCCGGCATTACGGGCTTCTCTACTACATCTTGGGCCGACCGAGTGACAAGTTTTTACTTTGTTTCTGTGTTCAGCCCACTGCAACTTACACAAAATACATGTAGGACCTACCAGCTGCAACATCGTCCGGCAAGGTCTGGCTCGAAACACGAGCTGAAGCATTGCAGCTTGAAGTCTGTGGACGTGGAAGCTGTAGCAGACCACTTTCGAGTTTCTTGCCAAGATCAAGCGCCACACCCTGCTTACGCGCCTCCTGCCCCGGCATTGAATCAGCCGGTAGTGACACCTCGGCCCATTTTCTGCAGGGACCCTCAAACGGGACGGGCTCGGAAGCTTCGCCAGTGAGGAGGGTGCCTATGCCCCCTGAGCATTAACATGTTTACGCCAGCTTCGTGTGTTTCTGATGGACAAGCCTCCCGCTCTTATGCGCCTCTAGTCGAAGAACTACTCGATTGATCTGAGCCACCTTACGGTACGATAATGAATCCCCAACGCGGTTTCGGTCGTCTGATCTGGGCCAGTTCTTAGTAAATCTGCAAACCCAAGCCCATCTCTGGCCCTTTGCTTGAGACAGCGGCCATCAGAAGATCGGCCTGCTTGGAATCGACGTTTTTTGTTGCTGTTTTTCACACCGTCTGACGAGTGCGGACGCCGTGAGCCGGTCAGTGAGATCTGCTTCTCTTCTAGATAGTGCGGGCAGAGAGAGGAGAAACCACAATCTACGGGAGGCATCATGCCGCGTCCCAAGCACAGCTATTTGCATTCGAAGCGGAAGGAGTGACTGCACGGAAAAGTGGACCCGCAAGCATCCCAACACTCACGGCAAGAAACACGGAATTTCATCCTGAAAGACACCTCGTCCCGCGGCCTTCGGATCCCAGTCTGCACTGGCTTCCTGGGAGTTGAAGTGCTGCGGCCTTGGGCACATCTTACAAAGTGGCCCTGCCAACTCCCAAATCTCCCTCCATTTCTTTATAACTCGCGCAGCAGGGCTCGTCGAAGCATAGGGCATCATCGATGATGCTGCATGCCGTGTCCTACAGCCTGCTCAACTCATCCAACGGTGCATGTCACTGAAGACGTGACCGCTTTGATGCCGGTTGTGGCACAAACGCTTCTAGCAATCGCTTGCACTTCTTCGCGTAATTGGTCTCTGGTCTATGAGGGACCGCACTTCCCACTATGCTTCTTTCCCAAAGGTTTTCATGGACTCAGCAGCCTCGCTTGCGCATTGAACCGCTGTTTGTCCTTTGGAAGTCTTGACGTCTTTTTGCGCACCATGCGCAAGCAGCATCGAGACGAAATCCAAGCCGGATTGGCAAGTGCACTTGGCGGCTGCCAGATGCAGCGGAGTGTAGCCTTGACTGTCAAGCTGATTGACAACACATCCCATCTCCAGAAGCGCGCGGCCTGCAGCAACATGGTGGTTTGCAGCGCAGGCGTGTAGTGCGCATGCATTATTGGGGTCTGCGCCAGACCGCAGGAGATCCTGAATTTTATCAGGCGGAGGGGGTGTCATGCTCAGAGTGCAAGCATCGAACAACTCCTTGTCTTTTCCAGTCAAGACCTTCGGTGTCACTTTCGGCTCCTTCGGAGGTACCGACACTTCCACCACAGCTGCAGCTGCTTTTGATGTGAATCCTGTTTGCCTGATGCACAGGCACACGAACCAGTAGTTGGATAGTGGCTCCGTCACTCCAACTTGTTGAAAGCCCATGCGCGCAAAATGGCGGGCCAGCTTGACATTAGCTGTAGCCCCCAACTCCTTATCTTGATCAGACATCGTGATGGCCCTCGATTTGACACCTCTCGCCGGAGCTCCGAAAGGTTCCAGCACAGCCAGCGTGCACATGTCTGCAAATCGGAGTTCGTTGAAAAGGCATTCCACGAAGTCTAAGCCGACATCTCGCTCGCGATGCGAGGGCAGCAAGTGCACCTCATCAAGATAGAGCAATCCACCGCGACCTTTTCGTGCGAACTCTTCTCGCAGCTTGGCCTTCCAAGAAGCTTTGGGACACCCCTTGCTGTCGAAAAGATTCACGGAGCACTCCATGAGCTGGTGAGAGACGGAATCACAAGCGGCATAGAAGCTTTTGCCCAGGATCTCCTGAATCATCAGGGCACCTGACATCCTGCCCACCACAGCACCTGTTTGATCATAGGCTTCACCACCGACCATATATAAGCCAGAATATTCGTCTTCTTTGAGGATGTATTCGAATCGATAGTCGCGTGCACGGCCATCGAACCTTAACTCTGACTCTGCAGACTCGTCATTCTCGTCCTCCTCATGATCTGGATTCAGATTGAATCTGAAGCCGAAGGTATCCTTGGGCAACTCATCGTCCCGATTTCGCACCGAGAGCATCGGAGCAAGATTGAGTTGCAGGCTGTCCAGGCCTACTTTGGAGTGCTTGACCCTGATTGAGAGGCGGTCACTTTCAATCAAGTTCACTCATTGCAGCTATAGTCTAAGCCTGAAAATCCGATCGCAAGACCAGACGGCCAAGAAGAGCTGACGCTTGCGCTGTGGTGCTCACAGTCAAGAACGTCAAAAAATCACTGGGATGAATGACAGCTCATCTTGGAAGCGGGCCACCAAAAGGTGATGTTTGCGTAGGCGGACTTCGTCGAGCGAGGCAGCATTGGGAAACTTACCCTGCAAGCACCAGAGCAGGAGGTCAAGCAGGCCCTCTGCTCCACACTCCGATTGATGCTGAAAAGGACTCATGATCGAGTTTCAGTTCCTGCACCCGACTCTTCTCGCTTCAACTCAAGCAGCCCGGTGTTTGCTTGCCCTCTACTCGAACATGTGCGCAATCCTGCATGCAGCGACATGTTGGCCTGAGGCACTCATCACTGACCTGCAGCACGGGGCAAGTAACAAAGCGGTTCAAGCCGATCAGGTAGACCGCCGGCGATCTTCAACATGTGCAAGGATGTCAAAATCGGGGGGCCCTGACCTGGGCCTCCAAGGAGACCTGCCTCAAACCCTAGACCCTCAACGAAACCGTCGACCAGCCTCCAAGGAGAATTGCTTCAAAGAAGGGATTTGCGGATCCAAGTCCGGCATGCGCACATGCACGCAGCAAGTCCTGGTCAGGAGTCGCATGGGAACAAAAGCCTCGGACAAATTCAACACTGATCCTATACAGCATTTAGGGTTTTAAAGGTTAGGGTTAGGTTATTGCTCAGAAGGTCCCGCTTAAAGTCGGACTTCCCCCACAAGAATAGCATGACAGCAGTCCTGGATGCCAGCATCTCGCTGGTCGCCTGCGAACACAGCTGTCTGAATCCAGGCTTTAGGGCTTAGGGCGATGAGCTGCACCCACATCTTCTCCACGACAGAAGTAATTTCCCTCACTCACCAGGAATCTGATGTTGTCTTTTCTCGTGCTCCGTCATCAAAGAAGCCCCTTTAGCAGCATAGTATATTCGAGCCAACTGGAAAACTTGAAGGGACCAGCGAGGAGCACCGCAGAGTCAGAATCTTCATGCGTATTGCTTTCCCCCACCAGTACTAGTAGAAGCTTGTGATAGCCTATGATGAACTTTTCCCGAAGCAAAGCCCAGTGAGATCAATCACTCATGTAATGTAGGGGTCATGATAATTGGAATAGGGTTTTGGGAGTTCTTGGTTATATAGCTGTAGTATAATACACCCCAAGCCCTGTTCTAATTATTCAGGCCCTTAGCCTTACAATAGAGATTCTCGAAGGGGTGCTTCGTTGAGGGCGCCTTCCTTGCCCGAGCCACGGCGTCCACTTCCCCTTCGTCGGCCTCGTCCCTCTCCCGATCAACCTTTCCGCTGGGGAGGGGCGGCTTCGCAACAAAGAGATGAAGCCCCAGGCCCCCAAAGACCCTAAACCCTGAACCGAGCAATGGAAGACGACAATGAAACTAATGAGACGTGTGCATTTTGTCACCGGAGTCACGTGACCGGATCTGGCCTTGTTCTTCATGGTGCCACGGATCTTCTCCTGATGCAAGACTACTTGCAGCTGCATCAGCAGGAAAAGGGTCTTCGGTACTTTGCCTTTAAGCGCCCAAGTCTGGTCTCCTTAATCAGACATGACCACGATGACATTGTGGCTGATGACGGTGGTGATAACCATCATCACTGTGACTACAGTGCTACCTGTTTGACCTGGGCATAGCATTCAGTATGCCATCATCAACATCTTCGTCAGTACAGCCATCATCGTCATCGTCATCGTCGTCATCATCATCTTCTTCTTGAGCCGTCACCGTTCTCACTACGAGTACCATCAACATGCTGTGCCCCTTCTCGTCGACACGACCGTTCTCCTCGTTGCGGCATCATCATCATCATCATCAGCATCATCATCATCACAGTAATCATAATCCGAATCATAGACATCGTCACTTTCATGTTCAGTTTCATGTAGCCCTTTGTCAGGATGAGGGCCGAGTCAGAAAAACGTTGGCAGTAAAACCTCCATCAGAAAACGGGGAGGCGCGTTCAGACAACGCCTAGGCCTAGGCCTCCGTCAGAAAACGCAATGACAAAACTCAGCAAAGCGGGGGTGGCCCCTTCAGAAAAACTCAAAGCCTTTCCTTGCCGCAGACACACGTTTAGATAATAATCGTCTAATCAGGTGCCTAATCCCGAGAGACACATGCGGCGCAGCCATAAAACATCATAAAACGAAAAGTCTCTGTGCGACAACCAGCAGCCGTAAAACGAAGAGGCTCTGACAACGCTACAAGCTTCGAACCTGCGAATGCAACCGCGACAGAGGAGACGAACAGTTTGGTCATTTGGTCTATCGCGCGTGTGTGGAAGCCCCATCCGAAAAACAAAGGAGCCAGTTGGGACAACGTGCAGCCGTCAAGCGAAGAGCCTGGTTCCGAAAACGCGACAAGCTTCGAAGTCACGTGTCACCACCAGAACGGCAAGCAGCATCAACCGTCTTCGTCACCCACCAGAGCAGCTGTACCAGACGCAGGTTCGGACCCAGGGTGAGAGCACTGCAAAAAATCAAGAGCAGATTCCACGCGCTCTGCGCACGCCTGGAAGGTGTTGACCCGATAGCACGGCAAGTCGAATCCGTAGAGATACGCCACCTGGCACACACCATTCCCGCAATCCAGCCAAATGCCTGCATGCGCCCCAGTCTCTCGCATCTCAAAGGTTGGACTGTCCGATGGCCTGATAGGCCAAATGCCAGAAAAGAACCCCCGAGCAGGCTCTTGTCTGGTCGTGCGGCGAAGGGCCTTGGACGCCTCCTCAACATCGTCGGGTGGCGAGCCCCAGTCTCTCTCGAAAATGTCCTGGCAGAAGTGCAAGAAGTTCCGACAATCACAAGACTGCGTTCGGCACCCTACTTGGGATCGAAACACTTCGTAGCTGCATGGTCGCAAGTTTGCAGAGCCGGGTGGGTCATGGAGATGGTAGAAGCGTGCCTTGTACCAAGTTTAACCTGCTGCTTTGTTTATTGCATGTCAATGTATCTTTCGACGTGCCTATCCGCCTGCCGTCACCCTGTTTCCTGAACAGCCTGACCAACTCGCCTGTAGCGGCGAGATGTCAGGCAGCGCGTAGTAGACGCAAAAGTCTGGAGGCTGCGGGCCGTCTGCAGCAGCTTCGAATTCGAAGGGTTCGAACGTTCACTCCGTGGCGTCAAATCAGATATGAGAAACATTAATAACTTGCAGATTTGCTTTGCTCCAGCTCTTTTCTGATGCCCACATGCCCTCGTCTCTGAGTCTCGACGCCGAGGCTTCTCTTGGTCTCCCAGGCCCCACCCCGAAAACTCGAAGCGCTTCGAGCTCTGCCTGTGCGGGCTATAGGAATCGAGGTCTCGCCGCTGGCTCGCCTGGCCCGATGCGGGGGGATTGACACTGAGTCCCAGGGCGGCACTTCTCCAGAGTCCTGCAACATCCTTCAAACACCATGCCGCTTGCAGGATATTGGGTGACCCCCGCCACCCTTTGCTAGGACCTCTGAGCACTGCTCCCAGGTTGTGGTGCGGAGGTATTCTCCGGCATCTCCTGAGAGGACACGACCCGAGCCTTGTAGTAGCGCGTAAGGATCATAAGTCTGATTGGGTTTCGGCCAAAGAGTTTTAGTCATAGCACTCGTCGGAGCGATACTCGTAGGAACAGGTTGCCTCTGGGCAGATGCGGAGGAAGCACCTACGCTCATGTGATGCCGGCAGAGCTCCTGGATCTGCGACTCCTTCTTCTTTCCTGATGCAGGTGGTTGCATGAAGATTTTCGATCGGGGACCCTCATTAGAGCCAGCTGTAGCCCAGGACCTAGACCCTAGATCATAAGCCAATAGGATCTAGAGTGGCCCCCAGATAAGCTACCCCTAGTTTTCTGAGGCTCCCATATGTTCGCGATGACTTTGGGGTAGCTAGGCAAGTCCACCAGAGAGATGCCCTTGATTGTCGGATTCTTTCATACATCAGGGCACCTTGGTTTAGGGGTACTGCTAGTCAGGCTCCTACTGCTTAGGGTGCTATCGGATCGCAGCAGGGTGCAGTAATCGCAGCACATCCCCGTGGACATCGGCTTGGAAGTCTGTTGCTCTGTTCAGCAAGCGAGATGCAAAGACTGGAACCGTACATGTGCCGCGAGGCGAGATTTGTTCGTCAAAACCACACGGAACTCCGAAGTCTTCGCCTTGGACCTTCCATCGGTCATCCTTTTCCCGCAATCCCAATTCCGATGGCGCCGGGCCCCTGGTGATAAAAGGCGCCAGCGCTGCAAGCTGAGCGACGCGCGAATTCTTTGCAGCTGCACTGTGGTGCCCTGCACCGAGAAGCACTGCTAAGTGAGGGAAATTCATCTCAAGACGATTTCAAGCAGCCGCATTTTACAGCATTGTCTTGTCGCTCACAGAGACCGAATCCCAGCTGCTGGACCGTCTTGCCCCAATGAAGCTGCGGAGAATGAGACGTCAGGGTGCCGCCCCCGAACCCATCCTGTCGCATACGCCACCGAACCTCGAAGACACTTTGCCTAGCTCAACAAATCCTGATAGCAGCTTTAGCCTATGCCTTCTTTCTTAAGCGTTCCTGCCCTGAACGCCCGAAGAATGATGCTCACACCAGAACTCATCATGTGTTCCGCATATTGAGTAGTCTGTCTCAAGGTGGTCTCTCTCGGGTGCTAGGCACTGCACTGCAGGACGCCTTGTACTTGATCTTTGGCAGCTTGAACCTTTGATCAAGCCTTGCATGACACGATCAGCAGCAGGCAGCTGGATGCCAGAGGCAAACAGTTGTGCTGTGAGAGAATGGAAGCAGCGCAAGGTTCAGTCTCAGCTGCGCGGTCGGATTGAAAAAGCCTGTTGTGCTTCGAATGTGCTCCTGTAAGATACTGTAAATGACTCTAAATGACAGCATCGCAGCAGCAGCGCGCCATTCAAGCACGAAGGAGATGCTCTGTTGGCTTGTGCAAAGGATCGATCTGCTACAGAAATTCTTGCTCCTTTCCTCCGGACAGCCCCACAGGCGCAGCCCTGCTCTCCCTTTCCACTGGTGAAGCCAAGTCGCTGCAGTTTGTACTTTTGAGACACCGCAGCCAAGCAAAGCTGCACCACCTGCACAAAGGCCGCTATGTGAACCCAGCTCGAGGCGGTACTAAGCACATCTTCGTCATGACACAGGGGTTGTTTAGGAAGGTGAGTGCGGCAATCGTGAATTTGCCAAGTACAACTCTGCGTTCGAATTGGCGGGCGTCAAGCTGACAAACCTCAAATTACTGCGCCTGTTCTCGGAAAGCCGGCTCCGCCGAACATTCTTCCACGACCTGTCATGACAGCAGCGGACCCGTCCACCGACAAAAAACGCGGAGACAGCAACCTACAGATCAGGCTTAGCGACCGCCGAAAACGAATGCTTAACTGTCGCAATAGGTCATCCGGCACACTTCTCCTGGCCTTTGGATTTGCGACCACGTCGTATGTCACACAAGGCTCGCCTTTCTTGTCGAAGTCCTGCGGTGCCAAGCGCCTATGAAAAAGAAGCTGCAAGCGCTTGCTTTACCACGGTGGCTAGAGGCCCTCTCATTAGCCTGCCTCCACGGCAACGCCTATGGAGAGGGGCACACGGCAGCCCTGCTCCCCATCCAGCTCCGTGTAGCTTTTCATGTGCGGCTCCTTGCAGGCCATGTCGGGCCGTAACGGGCTGGTTCGGGGTCTGTAGCCTTTGACGACACGGCCTCGCGTTTGAGCCCACACCAAGTAGCAGAAAACTCCTAAATGCAAAGCCCCGAATCGGCTGAGCCTCAATGTGAGGGCTCGACACTACGTTGATGAAAATCTTGGTGCCCGCATCGTTGTCGCGCGTCTTCACGACCTCTCACAGTGACACTCCCTACCATCTAAGACGATCGAGCGTCGAAGGCTGTGTCTCGCAGCTTGTGTGCCAAGGAAACCTATGTAGCTGGGTTGCTTAGTCAATACAGTAGCGGTGATACTGGCCAGGGTCAAGACACAGTTGGTGGCCGGAGCCAGACAAGCAGATGGCCGCGAAGGCAAACTTTGCAGGTGCTGCTTATCTCTTATTGAGAATCGGCGCACTCCCACTCGTGAAGACGCCGCGTGAGGCAGTACTGTACGCCATCAGAGCGTTACACGGACATCCATCCTTCTTTCTTTCCTTGGTTGCTTGCTTGCCTGCCTTCCTTCCTACCTACCTACCTACCTACCTACCTGCTGTACCTACTTGACTGACCGACTGGCTTTCTGTCTTGCTGACTCACTTACGGAGTTACGTACCAGTTTACTTAATTACCTACATAGTTCTTTCCTTACTGACTTACTTTATTGCTAAGTGTCTTGCTTGCTTACTTGCTCCATTGCTCGATGCTTGCTTGCCTACCGAGCCGCAAAATACTCCAAAAGCGTGCTCCTTCTAACTGCCCGAGGCCATGGCAAACCCAGCTTCCGGGCGGGTGGTGATGCCACCCTCCGGATCCACCTGTGCTACAATCACCAGGAAAGAAAACCAGATGCATCCCACATCTGGTGAGCGAGCCTGGTCGAGCATGGCACCCCCGCCCAAAGTTGGCGCAACGCCTGCGGGCAAGACAAGGCACCCTCAAGACAACGGCCAAGGTCTGCGAGCTCATTGCGACCCTTGGCTCTAATGGCTCTGACCCACGACACACAAGGCTCCCCGAGACATCCATACAGAGGACAAAGGCACTCGAGTGAACCCCTATCCAGAAGTCGCCCGTGTTTTGAGTTGGATATCGCAGATGCCTTCTGCTTAGAACCAAAGGGATCTTCCTAGCTGGTCCTAGCTTACAGTATGCAGTGCCACAGAAAGCACCGTCCAAAATGCCGCGGGCCTTTTCGTAAGCCCTGCCCGGAAGCCGAACCCCTGATTTGGCTGCCCTACAGTCCACCTTCTTGAAGCATCTGTTCGTAGCTTTGCAGGTACTCCTCCATGCTGCCTGGCTTCTGCCATGGGCTTTCGACTCAGAGCCTCTGAAAGCTGGGTTAGGTAGGTGAAGCTGTCGAGAGAAGGCAACGGCACACCACACCAAGTCCTTCTGCAGCCTCAGTTCTGTAAGCCGATTGTCACGTCTTGCAGTCCCTGCTGTTGGAAAGCTTCTGAACAATATTGCTAAAAGCTGTTCTTGTCGTTGTTGTTTCGGGCTTTGCTGGCTTGCGGCTCGGCCCGCGCCGCTACAGCAATCCGATGACATGCTTGGCTGGTTGCAATAAAGCATCGGTCCGTCTCGGCAGATGATACTGGAAGTCTGGCTCAAGCGCTCAATCCCCAAATCCCTTGCTTCTGGGCTGCCCCTGAGGTGGGCCTCCACCCGCCAAGAGCTCTGCCAGCTTCTCTGGACTTCCGCCCAATGCCTGGCGCTTTAGAAGTTCTGCGCGGCTGCTACAGAGCACGGCCTCCTAGAACTGTAAGCCTAAAGCATATCAAGCCTGTCCGAGGCTCCGCAGCAGCTTGACAGGCAAGCCGAGGAGCCGAGGCAAAATACATCATATACAATATGTAGTAGAGGCTGTTGAACTTTTGAACACTCGGATCCCGTGAAGCGTAGCCAGGAGGTCGCTGGAGAGAAGTTCGGGATCCATGACACCAGCATTGTCCTAAAAGAGTCAGAGTCGCTATTTTTGCTACGCAACCTGGCTCCGTGAAGAGTCGGTCCTGTGCGACTTTCTGTCCCACGCTGTACAGCTCGTCCATGGCTTTCCGTCAGGGCCGGGCCCTCCATGCGCACGCTGAAGCCAATATGTGTTCAAGGTGCAAGTTAGGAGTTGGCAGAAGCTGCCAGCGCTGGAAAGTGTAAAACTTCGAAAACGCTGGGAGGGGCTAGCCCGGCCATGCCCAATGCTTCAAACCAGGGCATTACTGCAGCATGTCAGCATGCCGCTAGTTGATCGAGTCACAGGGTCATCCGGCAACTTAAACTGCTGTTTGTCAACGGCTTTTAGCCGGTTACTATGCTCTGCTCTGCTGGGGCCTCGCATCGGGATATGATCTGAGCAACAGTCATCGTCGCGCTGGCACATGCGGATGCGTGCAAGACCAAGCCGTGGCAGCTTTTCTCTGGCGTGGCCTAGGCTTGCGGCTCAGGTGCACCTCAGCCGATCTCCAACGAGATGAGAGGCTGAAATATGCACATGTCTCGAGACTGCTCCAATTCGCCGGGTATGCTCGAAGCCCAAACCACCGTAGTACCAGGATGTACCAGGCCATGTAACAGCTGAATATCCACTTCATCACCACGCTTGCACGGTGTACTGCACTGATTCTTCAGACCCCCTGCTTTAGTACTGAGCCCTGTGCCAGGCGGGTGGCCCCCTCTCGCCCGAGTCATCGAAGAGGACCTCGAGGCGCGACCTGGGCCGAGGTTCTAGGAGAACAATGACCAGGGGATACGGATACCAGCGGGATCATAGGATTCAGGGTCCAGGGTTCAGCAAGGGTTTAGGGTATTTTTGGAGCTCTCGCGGCAATTTCGGACTTGTAGGGTCGACGGCATGGCATGGGGCCCGACTGAAGTCGATACCAGCATAAAAGCAGCTCTTGAGGCAGGTGACGGGGGCGTCTGCCGCCGCCAGGCGCTTGGCCCAGCCGTTCCCCGTAGCCTGCTTTGGGCAACGGCATGCAGGTTTTGACAGCTTGCTAGGAGCGACATTGGGCTCAAGCTTCGATGGCTAGTGATGACGACATGAACCTTAACCGTCTTCCACCTGTGTAGTTGATGTAGAAGTCGGTACGACTCCTGGAGGAAGGCGAGAGTCTTCGCCTGTCAATGCCAAGGACTGCAGAAGCTCGGCGTCACGGTACTTCGGGGCGGGTTCCCATCGCTTCTCGGATCTCCCAAGGCGCCTGGCCGTTCTTCAGTTGCCGACCAAAAGCCAGTCCTCAGAACCAGGGAGCAAGACTACACATCTCCGGAGACCAAGCTCCACCCTGAAGCCGAAAGCACGGCTTGCATCGCCCAGCTTTCAATCCGCAGCCCCTGGAGCGAAACCCCCCTGCCTGGTCCGTAATTCCAGTCCAGCACCTTCTCGGGACGATTTAAGGTTCCCCTTTTTGGCCATTACGGGTTTCTTGTAGGTCATTTTGGCTCTGTCCTCCGCCTGCTGACATTGGGGTTCCGATGATCAGGTTAGTGCTTAAGGGTTTAATTAGCTTCTTTTGACGGCCCTTTTTTCCTCTCGAGGCACAGGAAGTGATAGGCAATAGGGGTTTAATGTTTAGGGTCCTTGGTTTACGGTTTACGACTCTACCTTACTCAATCCAAGGTTGCGTGTTGTTCGCCCATGTCTAGTATTGTATGTAGGCAGAAAGCCGTTCTTCACATCAGTTTGTGCAATCAAGAGTGTCTACAGCACGCATGCGCATCAATGCATGCAAGATACACGGCGGATCAAGCGGGAGAGTCTTTGTTGAAGCTAGGGGGTTCAGGTTCTATTCACTTGCAGTGACAGTCGCCGTGATTCCAAACCGTCAGAACCATGTGAAACATCCTCTGCCGTCTTCCCTAAGTATTGCTACTTCTGTGGATGGAGGAAATCTTGCACTGCTGTTAAGAAATGTTATGTAGCTTCACCCCGCGCCCCCTTCTTAACATTGCTATGAACATGGGGTTTTACAAAGTCGCTCCAATGACATAAACCTTGCACCGCCCCAAGAGATCTGTCGTCAATGTTAAAAGGGGGCGCGGGGGGTTGTAGTTTGGATGTGTACCCAAAGCAGTGTATGTAGGTGGTGCAAGATTTCCTGCATCCACTGTAGCACTAGCAGTAGCAGTAGCGGTACCACCACCTCTTCAAGGCCGACCCACATCTTCAGCCGCTGCAGCGCCTGAGAAGTAGTCGACTGCGCTTGTTCGTAGCTTCATTCGGCTTAATACGATTTTACAAGGCTTAGTTAATGGGGCTTGAGTTTCATGAAGGGTACTAATGTTAAAACTTGATGAAGGAGGCTTGCAGAAGTCTTCGGAATTACTGGGCTACGGGTATGGGGCACAAGTGGCACTGCAAAAAATCAAGACAAACCTGGGAGGGCTGTGTAAACTGCTCATAAAGCCCATCGAAACAATATCAACTCACTGAGGGGTTTAGGGATTAAAGTTGATTAAAGAATTCACTGTAGCACCGCAGAGCCCTACGCAGGCACTAGGTTACAACAAAAAGCAGCTCGCGGGAGTCTTCCAAACTCCTCGGCTGTAAATTGAGGTTCTTTGGACCTAAGTGAAAGTCAAAGTTACTGAAACAATGTTTGCTCTAGCTAAAATGGGACGGTTATTCAAACGGATCCCTTGAAATAAGTACCCGAAGGACACGAAGCCCCTCATTCGGCTAGGTATTGCGCAGCTTGGGGTTCATCCTCATGCTACAGCTATCTCAAGGTAGTTCTGCCAACCCTACACTCTAAACCCTAAACCCTAAAACCCTAAACCCTAAAACCCTAAACCCTAAACCCTAAACCCTAAAACCCTAAAACCCTAAATTAATCCTAAAACCCTAAACCCTGCACCCCGTGACCTGACACCCGGACCTAAGCTCACCATCTACCCAGACCTAGGAGCCTCGTAGGGCTGGGGAATGAAGGCCTTTAAGGCTCAGGTTTTGGGGTTTAGGGTTTTGGGGTTTAGGGGTTTTGGGGGGTTTAGGGGTTTTGGGGTTTAGGGTTTTGGGGTAAAGGGTTTAGGGGTTAAGGGGTTAAGGGTTTAACGGTTCAGGGTTTAGGGGTTAAGGGGCTTCGCTTAGGGCTTAAAGGTTCGGGTATAGGGTTCTTATCCCCTCAAACCCACCCAAAACTCTCAACCCTATACCCTTGCATGGCCAAGACCCCCAACAAAAACCCAGCTGATGACTCCCGATTTTTGACCGCTGAGACCCGGACGTCATCGGGTGTCTGGGTCAGCCAATCGTGCAGCTCCTGGTCGAGGGCTTCGGAGACTGACATGGAGAGTCCTACGGTTCATGATATGAATCCTGCATTACCCATACTAAGGAATATAGTATAATTCCATTGTTTAGGGTCCTTAAGGTCATGCAGGATTTATATCATCAACAGTGGGGTTTAGGGTTTGTGGTTGAGACTGAAATGGAGAGTTTCCTTTTTGCTGGAGGCCCGTTTCTCATCTTGGGTCCAGGGTTTATTTGGGTTTAGGGCTTAGGATTGAGGCTTTATAGGGTTTAGGGTGTATATGGATTAGTGATCCATGTTGTGACCATGCAAGACATCGCGGAGGTTTAGGGTTTAGGGTTAAGGGATCAGGGAATACTAGAATCACTCGAACAAACTACAGGCGGCATGCTGCGAAGCTCCTGGACAAAGCGCCAACCTCGGATGAAGAAAGCTTGACAAACACGCTCCTTTCCATGTGGGTTCCATCAAGGCTTGTGTAAGGGCTCTGTAACCCCAAGGCTCAAAATTAAAATAGTCCCAACAGCCTTAAATAGTTTGATCTTCGGGCCCTAAGGTCTTGTAGCAAATGTCCTTAGATGCTTTGGGTGTGGATGCTTCGGAGTCTTCGGCGAAACCCCAAAGCCCTAAACCCTAAAGCTCAAAGCCCTATTTAAACGCTGAACCCTGAACCGCAAACCCCAAACCCCTTAAGCCTGTACCCGAAACCCCCAAACCCGAAATCCTGAACCCTAAACCCTGAACCTTAAACGCCAAGGCCCTAACCCCTAAACCCTGCACCTCAAACCCTAAACCCTGAACCCTAAACCCCTAAACCCCTAAACCCCCACGCCTAAACCCTAGACCCTGAACCCCCTAAACCCCTTAACCGCTTAACCCCACCCCTAAACCCCTAAACCCTAAACCCTGAACCCTAAACCGCTAAACCCCTAAACCCCAAACCCTAAAACCCCTAACCCCCCTTATCCCCAAACCCCTAAACCCCTAAACCCTAGACGCTGAGAGCCCTAAACCCGTGAACCCCTTAACCCAAAACCCCGAAACCCCTAAACCCCAAACCCCTACACCCCTGAACCCTAGACCCTGAGAACCCTAAACCCCTCAACCCCTAAACCCCAAACCCTAAAACCCGTAACCCCTAGACCCTGAACCCCTAAACCCCTTAACCCCAAACCCCTAAACCCCTCAACCCTAGACTCTGAGAACCCTAAACTTCTAAACCCCTTAACCCCAAACCCCTAAACCCCTAAACCTTAGACCCTAAACCCCTAAACCCTAGACCCTTAACCCCAAACCCCTAAACCCATAAACCCCTAAGCCCCAAAACCACTAAACCCCTGAGAATCCTAAACCCCTAAACCCCATAACCCTAAACCCCAAACCCCTAGACCCTTAACCCCTAAACCCCATAACCCAAACTCCTAAACCCTTAAACCCCAAACCCCCAAACCCCATACACCCCTAAACCCCTAAACCCATTAGATTCTTCGGCTTCCAATGTCGCCAGGCCACAGACCTCCACCAAAGGCATCTTCTGGGCCGTGACCTCAAAGCTAGCGGCCACCATGTTCCTTGGCTTCTAGCCCCAGAGAGGGCCCGAGTACCCCAGGTTTAGGGTTTATAAGGCTTTAGGGGAGTAGAGCATCAGCTGAGGAAAAGGAGGGGTTCAGAAGTTCAGTTTAATGCCCTAAGGGCCCGAGTACCGAAATAGTAGGGTTTTAGGTCCCAAAATCCATACTCTGAATGGCTTTTGGGACCCTGAAACCCTACTGTTTGGGCACTTGGACCCTTAGGGTAGGGCTTAGGGGCCTTAGGGGTTTTAGGAGTTTAGGGCTTGAGGGTTTTAGGTTTTTGAAGGGATTAGGGCTTCAGGGTTTGGGGGTTTTGGGATTTGTCGAGCTTCAGGGTTTTAGGGCTTTGCCAGAAAGGACTAGAGCCCTAGCGCAATGCCCTGAACCCTGAACCCTCAATCTCCATGACAACGCCTGGAAACACTGGGAACCCAAACAAGTCTTTAGGGTTTAGGGTTTAGGGTATGCGGCATATGCCTCTAAGCTGTAGCTACCCCGGCTCATCGCCGGCAGTTGCAGGGTAGTAAGCATGTTCTGAACGGCTCTGGGCCGAATCACAAGGGGAGGAGGCTAGAACTCTCAACTCCGCACCCTGAAACCCTACACATCCAGTCCTACGCTCAACTGCAAGCGGCGCCAATCTACCGAAGAAGGAACCTGCAAGCCCCGCTGGAAGGAACAGGGTAGCCCCGCCGGCTAGGGTTTGGGGGTTATTTCGGGGTTCAAACTCCCTACAGTACTCGGGGTTACTTACAATCTATGCACTAAATCCCCTGAGCCTCCAAGCGCACGTTGACACTCAACCTAAACTGAAGAAACTGATATATCTCAACACATGCGGTTTCTCTAGGAACCTATAGGGCTCCGCAGCGGATGCACATGGCATTCATGAAAGGGGGGGGGGGTCGGGGTGAATGGGTAAGCAGTTCCAGGTGGGGAGAATAACTACCCCCCAAACCCTGAACCTTAAACCCCTATAAACCCTAAACCTTAAGCCCCTAGACCCTAAACCCCTAAACCTCTGAACCCCAAACCCCTAAACCCTAAACCCCTAAACCCTGAAGCCTAAGCCTAAACCATAGCTCAGCTTCTCCAGGGGCTGCGCCATGGAAAGCTCTTCGAAATTGGGGCTCTAGTGCGGCAGCTGCAGAGACTACAGTTGCAGATTGTGCTCCCGTTTCTACGTCGATGAGACCGCTGCCCGTAACCGCTTTGTCTGTCGTTTTCCCGTCTGTGGTAGTCAGTGCACTTGTGTTCGATGAGTGCTCTGCTATCTTCGCATACAGCTATGCAGCGGCAATGTAGTTGTGGTACAACATCTTTACTAGTCTACATTGCCGCCCTTCCTGTGGTCTTCCATTGCCGACAGAGTGGCCGCTCTTTCATGATGTCAGCGATTTGGTTGAAGTGCTTCGCAAGGGATGCGACCAAGGCCCCTAGGAAAGGAGCGCATCACAGTCCAAAAAGCATGTCACAGGGTTGAGGGTTCAGTTCGAGCGTCGAGTTTAGCGAGTTGACCCTGAGACTGTAAGCTTCTTCGTCACCGAATGCATTGAAGCTTTCAGCAGGGCTCTGGGTTTATATTCCTGGTCAAATGGTCAAAGTCGACACTTGCATGCACTTACATACTCAGCTAGGCTACGGTTGTGGATGGGGTATAGGGGCACTTATACTATAGGCCCTAAACCCTAAGACCCCCCAAAACCTAAAACTATAGGGCGCCACAGGGGCAAAAAGCTACTCATAATAGTGGCTGCCGCTTTCTTGCCCTGGGTATGGATTGCTGGCGGAGCCTTTGGTTCCACGAAATGGAATATGCGTGGGCCCTTTTGCAGCTAGGATCAGCGATGATAAACGAACCCATGACACGGGACGGGTTGGAACGACCTCCAAGCGTCCACCGCGTCGTAGCAACATACGTCATGCTTGGTGCAGCATTGACTGGGTGTCTCATGCAACGCGTCTGGCCACGGCATTGCCCGAATGGCGCATTGCTTTCCCCGATTGGGCCTTGGTGTGTCGGTCGATACCTTAAGTGACTCCAGTCTGCTGTCGCACCCTCCTATAGCGAAAGCGACCGTCTGCAAGGACCATGGATCCTTGTAACTGCCATCAGATTCCAGTCAATGGATCAATCAGGGGGCTACATTGCAAGTCATGCACGAAACCCGCTACATCTCGCGGCAAACATGTGATGTGCAAGTTCGCCTTCTCTGCGAAGCGCCCTTCGGTGCCCGCGTGAAGCCATGAAACGACCTCAAACCCCTGCGCCCCAAAACTCAAATTGCACTAGACCGGCCTTCACCCCAGACTTACACTGAACATGAACCATCAACGAAGAATCTGAAACCCTTTCCTTGTAGAAGCCTTTTGTAAAGTAAGGAGACCCTTAAAGGAGCCCTGAAAGAAGTCCTTAAAGGAGCCCTTACAGGATCCCCGAAAGAAACCCCTAAAGGAGCCCTTAGAAACCCAAAAGAAGCCCCTAAAGGATCCCTGAAAGAAGCCCCTAAAGAAGCCCTTAAAGGAGCTCTTAGAGACCCAGGCTCCCCCCAGGGAGCCGCGCCAACCATGGCTGCCGGCACGCGGGAGTCTTCGTCGAGATTGGCCAGGATCTGGTCGTCAGAAGGGGTGGTTTTAGGGCTTTAAGGGTTTAGGGGTTACGGTTTAGGGGTTTAGGGTTTAGGGGTTTAGGGTTTGGGTGGATTCTACAAGGGCTCATCGGAACAAAAACGAGCGCAGATTCAATCATCAGAAAACGTGTCATGCCTCTAATGCGGCTCGAAGTGGCACTGCCACAAGCGAACCCCTAAACCCTAAACCCCTCTTAACCCCTAAACCCTAAACCCCAAACCCCTAAACCGTAAACACCCCCAAAAAAGCCCCCTAACCCTAAACCCTAAACCCCTGAAAAACCCTAAACCCGAAACTCGTAAAAAACCCTAAACCCGAAACCCCTAAACCCGTAAACCCCCAAACCTCACACGGCGAGGGGGCCTCCATCTGATGAACAATCGGAAGCCTCCGAAGAACAGCTGAGAAGCTTTAGGTTCGGGTCTCTTGGGTTCCATTAAAGGGATCTAGGTATAAGTATAAGGCTAGTATAAGGGTTCCTTTAAAGGGGCTTTNNGTTGGGGCTTCGAGTTGCAGGTTTAGGGCTTAGTCGATGTGTAGGTTAGAATGCGGGAGAGTATGTGAATATCTTGTACTCTCACTTACCTTTCCGGGAAGAGCAGCAAGGAAGTTTGAAGGGATCTGAGTTGGGGTTTAGGATATCAGACGGATTGAGCGTCTTAAGCTGCACGCAAGACACAAGGAAACCTTAATCCTCGAACCCAGATTTTTAAAGAAACGCCCTCCAAAGATTCATTCGAAGTACCCTCTAGGCCTAAGTATTGAATCTCTCGACCGCGGCCCTCACCTTCACGAAATCAGCACTTGAGACGAGTACCCCATGCTCCTTGAAGCTTTTTGCCCGACAGACAGAGATGGCACCGTGAAAGCTCCGAGTGTCCGAAGCCTACCTCTTGCCTTCTATGCCTGACAGTCAGAGCTTCAATTACTGCGTGTGCATGCATATAAACAAATATATTAATATATATATATAT
>CAJNJA010078486.1:0-21226 GCA_905231915.1 Symbiodinium necroappetens
AGTTCCAGTTTGGCGTTCGACGATCGAAGTGCATCGCATGTTTTTTCACTATTTTAGGTTTTTCTTCAACATCGCTGCGCAGCTTTCATTTGAGTTTAAGTCTACGTCTTATGGGTCGCACGTTACACTGTACCATGGCTACGCATGTGTACATGTGCCAAAAGCCAAAAAAACTTAGACTTAGCCGTTGGGCCCTACAACCTCAAACCCGCCTGAGGCACCTTACACCCCAAAGTCACGAACACCTTCGGCCCTCAACCCTCGCTTTCCCTGTCATCCCTCAGCCTTAGGGCCTTAAGCACCCCAAAGCCCCAAGCAAATGCACTGCAAGACTCTACAGGGCAACACAAAACACCCTAGAAGCATGTGAGCCCCTCAGCAAACGCTCCCCCGAACTTCCTCAGCCCTGAACCCCAAAAGCCGTGGGATACATGGAAAGGGTGC
Source organism: Symbiodinium necroappetens (assembly GCA_905231915.1). NCBI lineage: Eukaryota > Dinophyceae > Suessiales > Symbiodiniaceae > Symbiodinium > Symbiodinium necroappetens. The sequence goes on from CAJNJA010078486.1 coordinate 445, forward strand.
AGCTCAACTTGCAAAAAAACAGCCTAAACACAACACCCTAAATCCTAAAACCCCTAAACCCCGAAACCCTAAAACCCGAAATCCTGCCCCCAGGCCTTCGCTAAGTCGCCCTCCGGCAAGGGCAAGGAGGCAGAGGTGGGCTTTGAGCTCGCTGTTTTTCGTTTGGGGCTTAGGGTTTGGGGTTTAGGGTTTGGGGTTTAGGGTTTGGGTTCTAGGGTTTAGGGTTTACGGTTTAGGGTTTTGGGTTTAGGGTTTAGGGTTTGGGGTTTAGAGGTTTAGGGGTTTAGGGGTTTGGGGCCGTTTAGGGTTTGTTTGAGGGTTTAGTTCTAGGACAGTTTCAGGTGGGTAGTTACCGTTATAGGAGCCTTACAGAAGGTCTATATACCTAAGAAGAAGTCCTGTAGACCCTAAGTTCCCCACCTCTAGTTTCCTTTAATTAGTGTCTAGGGGTTTTAGCGTTTGGGGTTTCGTGCCCGGGACCTGGTATGTGGCGGTTATGGAAGCAGGTAGTTCATGCGGCTTAGACCCTTTTTCTGTCGAGGCTTTGTGAGTTTCTTCTTTCGGTGTTGGGGTTTGGTTAAGGGTTTATGGGGACGTTGTGTAAGGTGTTTTCTTTACTTCTCTACAATTTATCAAAGTTAAGGGCTCTGGGGCTTTCCGCATCAATTGCTGGTTCGTGTTTCAGCTTGACTTCTTGGGCCTGTAGCTGCAGGGTTCAGGGTTCCGGATGTAGAGTTCCGGGTTCAATGATTTTGCTGCGGGAGTTCTCGTAAGAGTTGCGACGCTTCCTCAAGTCAATCTCTGATGTTATCCAACACCACCGGCTTCTTGAAAGGCTGACGGAAGGGAGATCGTTACCGTGAACAAACACAAGAAAGCGCAATAAAGCCCAAAAAAAATCTGTTGCAACCGCTCAAACAGAACCCTTCCTCTCAAAACCCTAGCACCCTAACCCCTAAACCTGATAATAAACCCTAAACGCCCGAAAGCCCTAAAGACCCCCAAAATCCTAAAGCCCTAAAGACCCCCAAAATCCTAAAGCCCTAAAGACCCCCAAAAGCCCTAAAGCCCTAAAGACCCCCAAAAGCCCTAAAGCCCTAAAATCTGAACCCTAAACCCTTCCGGAAGGCTTGCATGAGGCTTGGCATGAGCCTCAAGAAGGGCGGCAAAGCCGCCTGGAACGAGAACTTCGAGCTGGTTGGGGGGCCTGGCTTTATATTATCATGATGATCTTTAGGGTTTAGGGTTTAGGGCTTGAGGTTTATAGCTATTGTTATCAGTATTGTATTGTTGTCTGTTATTGTTTCTATGGTAGGTAACTCCTGCATTTTGATCTCTACGGTTATTAGCATTGTTATTATAATCATGACGGTGATGTCTGGTGTTTGCTGCAATATCATTCTGATATTCAGTTTCTTTCACTCATTAGTTGTTATTAGTCACATGCTATTTGCTATGTTCTAGTTGCCCTTTGTTGTTTCCGGTGTTTTATCATTTGATAAACCAATATGTGGTATATGCTGGGTATTATGTACCGGTTATTATTCACGATTGATGTGCCTCTGGTACCTTATGGTTTTCTGACGTGTTATTATTTGCCAAAATTCGCCCCCTTACTCACGTCTCTGGTGCGAGTTGAAGGCATTGTGCCATTTCGGGTTCCGGTTTGTTTTAGAGGTTTGGTTTAGAAGGGCAAAAGGTCTCTGTAACCCTAAACCCTGAACCCTAAACCAGGGTTTAGGGGCAGCACGGGGCCGCCTCGACCGATGGAAAACAGTCTGCCACCCCTTCGACGGCAAACTCAGCATAGACCGCAAACCCTGAAACCTAAAGCCCCAAACCCTGAAACCTAAGCCCTAAACTCTAAACCCTAAACCCTAACACCTACACCCTAAACCCCGACATCTGCATACCAACCCTTCCAAATGGATCCCTTACAGTTCCCATTTTTACGGAACAACCCTTTAAAGGAGCCCTAAACCCACCCTTTTCCAATCATTAAGACTTCTAGTAACCTTTACCCCGAAACCCTAAACCCTAAGCCCTCAACCCTCCCTAAACCCTAAGCCCTAAACCCTAAACCCTACACCCTACACCCTACACCCTAAACCCTACACCCTAAACCCACACCGGACTGGCAGGTCTACGGCCTGGCCGACATGGTCATGGAGCGCACCATCGACGAGGCCCGGGTTCTTAGAAGGGTAGGATTTAGGGTCTAGGTCTAGAGTTAGGGTTTACTAGAAGGGTTCCTAAACGGGTTCTAGAGGGTTCTTATAAGGGTGTTTTTGAGGGTTCTATAGGGTTCGTATAAGTTTGTTTTCCAGGTTCTTTTGGGTTCATATGAGGGTTTCTGCAAGGAGTCTTGTGGGCCGTGAGGCTTCTACGGTTTGGGAAGTTAGGGGCTTTATGACGCAGGATCAGCAAACTTAGCCTTTAAGGTTTAGGGCCAGCAGGTTTCGTACCTTATGGGTTCTACAGAGCTTGTCTAGGCTTCTACACACTCTTTATAGAAGGGGTTCTATGAGGTTCTATGACGGTTTTGAGATTGTTCGACTTGAGGGTTTGGGGTTATGGGCCTTTGGGTTCCTGCTTCAGAAATTAAAGCTGAGGCTTCACGGTTTCAAGGCTTTGGGGCCTTCAAGACCAACGCCCAGCGAGTGAACACCAACACCACACGGTTTGGATCGTCCCCTAGACTTTAAACCCTAAACCCTCAACTAGGCCCTAAACCCGGCCTTGGGCAAGCCAGTCCAGCGAGCAACGCCCCAGTGACCCCTGTGTGCTTGATTTTCTTGACATTGTTCTAGGTCTTGCCATAGCCCCTTTCGTCTTCATTCTTTGTAAATTGTTGCTACGCTTATACTCAGCACCCTAAACCCAAAAAGCCCTAAACCCTAAATCCTAAATCCTAAACCCAAAGCCCTAAACCCTACTGGTCGTCGCCGGCATCTTCGTCGGTTTTCGGGTGGTCGGGGTAGCTGGCATGTTGATGATCGACGTCGTTTCTGCGTGTTGCTGGTAGTACGGCCCTTGAGCCTTGTTTAGGATTTAGGGTTTGGGGTTTAGGGTTTGGGGTCTAGGGTTTAGGGCCTTAACGATTAAAGCAGCGTCTATTCCATTTTAGTTGCATAGGGGCCACGAGGGGATATTATTGCTCATTCTTCCAACCCCTGTGTTATTCCTGTTGTTCTTCCTGTGGTCGAACCTTCTCGTCTATAGTCTATAGTTGGTTGCTCATTATTTTCTGTGGTGCTTTTCCGTTGTTTCTGCGAGCTCATGTCGATGGTGATGATGGTGTGATAGTCATACCCTAACTTCCTCACCGTTTTAATGAGTCTTCTCGGCATCCTCCTTGTTCTCGTAAGCGATTCTGAGACTTATCCCCACCTTATCTTCCACCCTCGTGCATACCAAAACCCTAAACCCTAAACCCTAAACTCCTAAACCCTAAACCCTAAACCCGAAGCCCCTAAACCCGAAAAGCTAAACCCTAAACCCCCGAGATCCTCTGAGAGGCTGCGAAAGCAATCCGAAGGACTCGACCACCCAAGTTCATGATACCCGAAGCCTATAGAACCCTAGCCGGGACGGAAGATTAATATAGGTAACCCTAAACCCTACAAACTCTAAAGCCCTAAACCCGAAAACTCTAAACCCTAAACCAAAAACTCTAAAACCCTAACCCTAAACTCTACAACCTAAGCCCTAAACTCTAAAGCCCTAACCCTAAACTCCATCTAAAACCCTCAGAACCCAAAGCACTGGACCTGCAGGTGACCGGGGCTCAATCCAACCTCTGAGGAGGCGGCTCTTCGGGTCTTGTTACAATTTGGGGTCTCGGGATTGGGGGTTTAGAGTTTAGGCTTTGGGGTTTTAGGGTTTAGGGTTTAGGCTAGCTAATTTCTCGTCGTACCATCAAGGGAGGGCCAGGCAACCATGTAGTTGAGATGTTTCGGGTGCGCTTGGTGCCCTGTTTCAAAGCCCCCGAGCCGGAGTTAGCTGCTCCGCTTTTGCAACTATCCTACGGCAGTTGCGTTGCGCAGTGTCCAGTTTTAACACCTGTCGACCTGTGCAAGCACAGGGGGGGGCCAGAAGTAGCATCCCCTTGAGTGCTTTCACGCCGTTGCCCGGCGTGATGTTTGAGGCTTTACTCGTCTCGACCAGGTTGTATCGCGTTATTGCGAGGGTGCTTTGGACGTGGGTAGGCCTTGTGGCCTTTGAGCCCGCGAAACCCTGCACAGCATTTTGCTCCTCACGTCCGCAGCACTGGCTCTTTGAATCCAGCATGCTCACATGTCATTGACGAGCGACTGCGGTTGAGACAAAATGTGCGACAGCTCCCGCAGCCATAAACCAAACGCTAAATCCTGAACCCTGAGCCCTAAATCCCAAACCTGTAAGCCCTAAAGCCAAAACGATCTGCTGAGATCATGCATCACGCTTCAGCTCCCCAGCAGTTAGCACCAAAAGGCCTAGTCTCCGAGCTGCTAAGAATCGCAACAGGTTAAGAATTGGGGTGTAGGTCTTAGCGCGCGGGGCCTCAGACCCTTAGCCCTAAATAAATCAGTTAGCGAGTGGGTCATAGGTAGAGTCATAAGTACCTTACTCGTCAACTTACTTACTAGCTTCCCCTGGTAGGGGCACCGCAATAGGTTTGGATCACCACAGTAGTAGTAGTAGTAGTAGTAGTAGTAGTAGTGGTCGTGATCGAGATAGTCCAAAGTCCATCGGCCAAGAATACAATTACCCTAAGCCCCTAAAGCCCTAAAGCCCTAAACCCAAAACCCCAAACCCCTAAGCCCTAAACCCCTAAACCCTAAACCCTAAACCCGCTAAACCGTCTCAGCAATCCTCAGACACCCCGAGGCTGCAGGCAAAGTCCCGTCCACAACACATGCATAGGTTTTACATACTGTAGTACACACATGTGTATTTGCATCATGTGTATATATATATATATATATAGAGTATGATGTTTTACATACTCAAATGTGTATATATGACTATGTATGTAACATACATACATACGTACATACATACGTACATACATACATACATACATACGTATATATGTATAGATACACAGCGAGGTAGATAGATAGATAGATAGCTGATAGACACAGAAGATAAACTTGATATGTACATTGGCCGCAGATAAATAGAATTTATCAATCTTCCTATCCATCCGTCTGGCTGCTTTTCTGCCGATCTGTCGATCGGTGTACTTATCTATCTATCTATCTACCTATCTATCTACCCATCTATCCATCTGTCCATCTACCTGTTCATTTATCTATCTGCCTATCTGTCTATCTGTCCGTCCTGTCTATCTCATCTGTCTACAGCCAAGCATTGCGGTACATCACCAAGGCCCAATACCACGCCGAGCCGCACCCGCGAGAAGCCGAATGCTCGGTTTGTGTCGGATGGCAGGTTCCTTTTCTTGAAGGATGATTAAAAGGACCCGAACACTATCACCGATTTTCAGACCTCTACATGACTCTACATCCGTGGTAGAATATGGTCAAGCAGAGGTCCCAGCAGAAGTGGCAGTAGCAGCAGGACGGGAAGGAGATTCTTTATGCATTTGTCGCGGTGGTGGCTGTGGCCGTCGTCGTCATCATGTCACCGCGTCACTGTCCTCGTCGTCGTGGTCGTGGTCGTTTGGGTGATAGCGGTAGCGGCAATAGCGACAATGCGGCAGGGGTGTTGATTGTGGTGGAGGTAGGAAGATGAGGAGCAGGAGAGGGTCGCAACCGCCAAGCTCTTCGATCAGCTGAGTGTTGTATCTTTTGGCAAGGTCAGCAAGGAGTGTTCAGGCGCGTGCGGGGTTTGGATTCGCAGAAGGCTACCTTAAGAACCCTTCATGAAGAAGCGCAGTATGTGTGCTCAGCACGAACCCTGTGATACCTCCTGGCCTGAGGAAGAATGAGATGGGCAAGGTGACCACCACGGGCCTGGCTCCGCCCCGAGAGGGGTTGGGCCTCTGTGGACTGGTTCTAGACTGGTTGCATCTGGCTATGCTTCTTCTTCTTCTTCTTGTTGCTGTTGTTGCTGCTGTTGTTGCTGTCGCTGTTGCTGCTACTGTTGCTTTTGCTGCTGCTGCTGACGTTGTGTTGATGCTACGGCTGCCTCCGCATTCATCATTTATCCTCTCACTCTTCTGTAGCTGAGTGCGTTTGTAGCAAGGACTGCATCATGATCACCTTTAGTTTGACAGCCGCGAACACTGCCGTTGCTTTTGACGTCGCTGCAGTTTAGCATCATGCGGTTGGGCCGTTGGAACTCTTGGCCTGCACGGTCAAGCTTAGGCCAAGCTCATCGCTGTGAGATTCAGAAGTTTCGGGCTTGAAGGGTTGGGAAGAGGACGATGTGGCAGTTACACGGCTGTGCTGAACTGGTAAGCAACCGCAGGCACAGCATGACAAATGACGAAAACGCCACGAGAACGGGTTTTGCTGCGACGGCAGCACAATGCTTCACGACCGTTGTAACGTGCACTGTCCGATCCGAATAGGGGAAATAGAGCGATGGCGCCTGGTGCGCGTGAGCGCAGCAAATCGGATCATATCCTTCTCCGGCTGAGCATTTTCGCTTCTTCTTTTTGCTGCTTGTGCTACTGCTGCCGCTCCTCCTCCGCCCCCTCCTCCTCCTCCTCCGCCTCCTACTGCTCCTACTACTACTACCGCCACTACTACCGCTGCTGCTACTGCTACTGCTGTTGCTACTCCTACTGCTACTACTACTGCTCTTACTACTACTGCTCCTCCTACTACTACTACTGCTGCTGCTGCTACTACTACTACTACTACTACTACTACAACTACACTCCTGCTGCTGCTGCTGCTCCTACTACTACTGCTGCTACTACTACTACTACTACTACCACTACTACTACTACTACTCCTGCTGCTGCTGCTGCTACTACTACTACTACTACTACCGCTACTACTACCTCGACCACTACCGCTACCGCTGCCGCTACCCCTACACCTGCCACTACCACTCACTACCACTACCACGACCAGTACCACTACCACTACCACTACAACGACGATGCCGGCTGCTACTGCTGCTGTATCATCCTCAGCACCATCATCAGCATCATCGCAGTCATCATCATCATCTTCTTCTTCTGCTTCTTCATCATGATCATCACCACCTTGGCCATTGTGATATCAATGCTGGCGATGTTGAGCATCATTATCATGAATGATACTAAGCATGTTGCTATCATGGAAGGGTGGCTGAGGCAGCTGACAGTCTGAGATGAGGATGTGAGTTCCATCCTTTCGACTTGCCAAGAAGCGGCTGCTGATGATGATGATGATGACGCTCGTGCTGTTGTTCTCCAAGCTGAACCTCGACTCGCACGAGGTTAGGGCGGTCGAGTGCGACAAGAAGTTTCAGGCGATACTTCTAGACAAATGGCGGAGGCTCGCCGTCACGACCGTGTTGAGAGTAGCAAATCAGGCTTCGGATTTAAGTGTTAGGTTCTGGGTTTGGGGTTATCTGCGTAGTGGTGTCCATCTACGAAGGCATTAGCAACGTCTAAGTTAGGTATGCTTAGAGCACACCCGCCGGCAGTATCCTGGCATCGCTGTTGGCTGCTACCGTCGTCGTCGTCGTCGTCGTCGTCGTGTGCTTTTCTTCTTCTTCACCATCGCCATCATCCTTGTCCTCGTCCTCATCCTCATACTCATCCTCCTCCTCCTCATCATCATCATCGTCAGCATCATCATGACCATCATTGTCACCTTCATCGTCATCAGCAACATCATCACCATCCTCCTCCTCCTCCTCATCATCATCGTCGTCATCGTCGCCATCATCGTCATCATCGTCATCATCATCATCATCAGCATCATCATCATCATCATTATCATCGTCATCATCGTCATCATCATCATCATCATCATCATCATCATTTCGTTCTGGCACTTCATACTTCTCGTCCAAGCGGTCTCGGGTTTAACGATAGCTATCTCCATGGTAATCCCGAAGACCCCAGGATAAGCCTGAGCCGAACATGGTACGGCTTCAGAACCGACCTGCTCCTAAATGACCACAAGCTGTCACAAGGGGGGAACATGTGCATCCGTCTGAATTCTGGTTGCAGAGGTTTGGGTCCTCTTAAACTCTTTAAAGGTTTAAGGTTACATAGGGTTGAACATTTTCGGTCGGAGATCTTGCAGTATTGGATTCAGGCTCGAACCCGACGAGGCGCAGAATCGACGCTGTGCGTGTTGAGAAGCTGTGCACAAACAGCCCAGCTGTCCTCCTGGAGCAGGACGGGCTTTAGGACCATGTGGGTTAATACAAGGGTAGTTGCATGATGGCAATTCTCTGAATTAGGGTCCCCCTTTTTGGTCCAAAATACAGGACGGCACCCTTATAAAAAGAGACCCTAAAAGGGACCCTTGGCCATTTCGGGCCTTGGAAGGGACATTCTGGGGAGGGGGGGGGGGGTGTTGTCTAGGGGCCTTCATGATGGGGTATAGAGGCCTTGGTTGTGGGGGAGGGGGGGGCAAATTACAGTATGATTACAAAAGAGGCCTTGTTGTGGGGGCAAGTTACAGTATGATTACGACAAGAAGCCCTAAGGAATAGTATTGATTGGCAATGGTTCAGGGTTCTATGTTAAATGATTGGGACCAGCTTACTATGATATGAGAGAAAGACATGCCGAGTAAGGTGCTTGCAGTGCTTGCAGCTGATGAATACATGACTTTTTTCGGGCTGTGCAGAAAAGTCCAAGATATTGCAGAAATGCGTGGGCTTCAGGAAAAGAAGAACCCGAATATGGATCCGAAACATTAGGATCTTCAAAAGAGCAAAACCGGAGAAAGGACCTCCAATCCCTGTAAGCCCCAAGCCCTGAACCCCAAACCCTGAAACCCCTTAACCGTAAACCCCAAAACCCAAACCCTTTCTCGAAGCCCCAAACCCTAAACCCTCACCCTCGCACCTCTGCTCGCGTCTGATGGAACCAGCTTCCAGGAAAGACGATGATCTCCCCAGCTTCCTGCAGCACTTCAATACCTGCTCGCGCAGGGGTTCAGGGCTGTAGAGTTTAGAGTTTAGAGCTTCAGGGTTTAGAGCTTTAGGGTTTGTTGCTGTAGGGTTCAGGGTGCTTTAGGGTTCAGAGCTTTAGGGTTTGGAGGTTCGGGGTTCTTTTAGGGATCCAGGGCTTTAGGGTTTAGGGCGTAGCGGCGTAGCTTCAGAATGCAGGATCTACGGACTTGCCGGACGTCTCAATACAGCGTTGGGGGCCTATGGTGGATAAGCAAAGGGCTCTTCATAATCTGGATAGGGTTTGGGATGCCTTATGCTATCATGTCTTGGGGGTTTCTATGAGGCAATGCTATTGAAAGCCCTAAAAACCCCTAAACTCTATATAAGAGAATGCTTAAAAAACCTCCGGCCCCTAAACTGGAGAGTGCGGGATGGAAGTTTCGTGCCAGGAGCTGGGGAGGGAGTGTAGGGGTTTGGCTTCTTTTCTTTAGGCCCTTCAGGAAATGGCCTGCTTTCGAGCACATGGAAACTCTCAGACCTGGAGGTGTTCGGAAGGCTCTCGGCTCTTGGTCAGCTTCGGAACGAAACGTACAGCTTCGGCTTTAGAGTTTTGGGGTCGCGAAAAGGATATGTGCACTCGGATGCTGCTGAGTCCCAGGTAGATCCCAAACCCAACCTAAACCTTACATCCGAAACCATACCCGGCTGCAGAACCCAAACCCTAAAACCTAAACCCTAAACCCCAAACCCTAAACCCCAAACCCCAAAACCTAAACCTCAAATCCGAAACCCCACGCGCCAAATCCAAAGCCCCCAACGACGGCCTCGCCACGGGTCCTGCTCAAAGAGGTCCTCCTGCGTGTTCCAGCTTCCGGCAATGGAGAAAAGCCTCAGATTAGCTGGGGTTTAGGGTAAACCCTAAACCTACCTGTAACCAAAAAGACCTACCTTTTTAGGGTTCCTTATTATGGTTTCTATATATAGTTCCTTAAAAAGGTAGGTCTTTTCGGTTACAGGTAAGCCCTAAACCGTAGGGTCTAGGGTTTAGCGGGGGGTTTGGGTAGGGTTTAGGGTTTAGTGGGGGTTTGGGACCCTGCCCCCCATACACCCCAAACCCTTAACCCTCAAAGCCCCCATACCCTCAACCCTCCAAGCCCCCATATTATTAACCCTAAACCCCAAAACCCGAAACCCCGAAACCCTAAACCCCTCGACCCTCGGCCCAAACCCCACGAGAAGTGGTGGGCGCTGGCTCTACGACAGGGACTCTGCAGGCCTCCAGAAGTTCAGCAATCGGGCTTCAGGGTTGCGGGGAGTGGGGCTTTAGGGCTTTCGCGTAAAAGCTTAGGGGGTTCAGGGCTTGGGGCGTAAGGTTTAGAGCCTAGGGCTCATAGGGTTTAGGGCTTTTAGGGCCAAGTGTACGGCTTTGAGAGTCCAGTGAATCCTTGGAGGCTCAGGGGGCTTTACTTTTGGGCTTCTGTAATGGTCCTTACAAGGGTTCTGCAGCATTTTAAGTAAGGGAGCATGTAGGGGTTCTAGCACGTAAGGTCATCCTTCTTAACTCGCGCTGAAAGCAAGCAAGCACCGTTTCTGTTAGGCAAGTACATAAGCCCTGGTTATGCTCCCGTAAACCCTTAAACCCCAGTGCCTCTGAGCAATGGATCCAAACTCAGGACCACTTCTGAAACGCGGCCAGGTCGATCAAACCCCGCGAATCAGGTGAGGCGGCCGGCGCTGCGACAGCGCCAGGCCGAAATGCTAAAGAGAGTGCTTCGGCATACCATGACTAGGACTCAAACCCTAAACCCCTCAACCCTAAACCCCTAAACCCCTAAACCCCTAAACCTCTAAACCCTCAACCCGAAACCCCTAAACCCCCAAACCCCTAAACCCTAAACCCTAAACCCCAAGCCCCAAGCCCTAAACGCCGGCTCGGTGCTCTCCGCCAGGCCCGCTGAGACCAAAGGGTTCTCTCCAGGCCGCCAGCTTCTGGCACTCGGAATTTGGGCGCTGGGTGTTGCAAAAGTTCTTTTGATGCGGTCTTTGTGGGGTTTAGGGTTTAGGGGTTTAGGGGTTTAGGGGTTTAGGGTTTAGGGTTTAGGGTTTAGGGTTTAGGGGTTTAGGGTTCTATCTTGTAGTGTCTTGGATGTGTTTGTCGCAAGGATTTGTCGGGTTGGGACAATATGCAGGGTTGCATCAGATGTGTTACTGTGAATGCTTATCGGGTGTTCTAGAGGGTTTGTATCCGGGTCATAGGGATTCCAAACCCCACAGTTTTCAGTTGACGCTGAGTGAACGTCACAGTCTTAAAGCCCCTGCCCCAGAACCACACCCTCTAAAGCCCAGAACACAAGACCCTCGTCACTTTGAGACGTAGGGTGTAGACTCCGCTCGGGGACTTAGCACAACCTGGTATTGTCGAGGATTTCGGCGCTGATTGAAGGGATGGGCCGTGAATCCCAGCTGCAGGTGCGTGAGCCCTAAACCCGACACCCGAAACGGAACTCCTGCGACTTGCTGCCGGAACTTAGATTTCTTAGACACGATCCAGCATCTCACGGACATTGCATGTGCCATGCTATGGTATGCCGTGTTCCATTAAACTTTAAACCCACTCACACACCTATTCCGGCACGCCTCTGCGGTTGCTGGTGTGTTGGGCAAGAAACGCCACAACTTTCCTGAGTAGCAAGATCTTCTTTTGCTCGATGCTAGCTTGGGGTTGGGCGCTTGTGGTTTAGCACCAGTCCTCACCGAACAGGGTCATGGTCGCACGACTCATGAAACCCTCCGAATCCCTGAAGCGTAAACCTTAAACCCTAAACTCTGGACCCTAAACCCTCACTACACTTTAAACCCCCAAACCCCCAACGGGACCCCAAATCTTAGACCCCACACCCTGCACCCGAAACCCTTCGTTGAAGGCTTTGGAGCCCGGAGAGCACAGCCAAGTGGCGCCCGGTGAGCAAGAGGCTCCAGCCCGTCCAGTCCAAGTGGTCGGCATGCCTGGGTTTAGGGTTTAGGGTTCAGGGTTTAGGGTTTAGGGTTCAGGGTTCAGGGTTGAGGGTTTAGGGTTTAGGGCTTCGGGGGTTTAGGGTTCAGGGTACAGGTTGCCTTATTGGTTAAGGTACCCTTACACTCAGGGGTTTTTTGTAGGATGTTGTAAAGGGCACTTACAGGCTCTTGCAAGGCGTAGATCAACTTTTCTCATCTGTTTTATCCGCGTTTTTTCCAGCTTCTGTGGGCTTCTGCAGGGTTTTGTATTGGCATCGCCAGAACATCGCGAATCCCTCAACTTTCTGCCATGTCTTTCAGCCACACGACTCCTAAACCACAACCCCTTCACCCCCAAACCCACATCACAACCCGCTGGCCCTAAACCCCAAACCTTACGTCTCGCAGGCTCTCCGAAGGTCGGTCCAGAAGAAACCAGCTAGCCCTTGTCTTATTCGAATTCATTAGTATTATTAGTATTTTTAGTATTATTAGTATTATTAGTATTATTATTGGTATCTGTTCTATAAAGTATCCGCATCAATATTCATAGTACTAGTGTTCGCATCCATGTCTTTGTCATTGCTTTGTCGTTGTCATTATGTTTTGCAGCCGGTGTGCTGCTCGTCTTCCGCCAGTACGGGCCGCTCGACCCTCAACCGTACTTAGGAACCCTAAGCCCCGAACCTAAACCTAAACCTAAACCCTAAACCCTGAGCCCTGAACCTAAACCGTACACCTAAACCCTGGACCCTAAACCTAAACCCTAAACCTGAACCCTAAACCTAAACCCTAAAAACTCTAAACCCTAAACCTAAACCCTAAATTTTCAACCTGAAGCCTGAACCCAAAACATAAAACCCTAAACCCTGAACCCCAGGGCCTGGCTTTGGCATGATTTGGGGTTTAGGGGCCTAGAGTTGGGCCGGAGGGTTTGGAGGTTTAAGTCAACGCACTTTTTTGAATCTTTCGGTCTTTCAGTTGCGGGTTTAGGGTTCAGGGGGGAGGGTGAAGTCATAACACTTTCTAAATCTTTCGGGCTTTCAGTTTCAGGTTTGGGGTTCAGGGTTTAGGCTTGAGGGTTTGAGTTAAGTGTCCACGGCTTCGAATTTGAGACAAGATGCGCATCGCACTGGGCACCTGCATTAAGTTGCAAACCAATAGTAGTACCTCGCACCTGCAATGTAGCAACTAACTAAGAGAAACAAGTAAGAAGAAGTCCGTAGCATCACAAACATTAGTAGTACCTCGCACCTGCAATGTAGCAACTAACTAAGAGCAACAAGTAAGAAGAAGTCCGTAGCATCACAAACATAGAAAGACTGACGACGCCTTCTGACAGTATCACTACGAGACTGTGTTCAACTTTGCTGAGACCGTCGGCGTAGGTTCCAAGACCACTGGCACATCGCACTGCCCGTGGCTGTGGGATCCAGAACAAAGCAGGGACCAACTTCATCTCACAACATCTTGGACGACATGCACACGAAATCTCCTGAATGCAATCCCTGTGGAGAACATTCACATATGTTCGCTGAGCAAACGCCAGTGTAAGACCTGGTCGACAGACCTCATCGCACAGTTGAGTGCCAACAGAACCATGGTTCATTTAGGCAGGGCGCTTTCTACTCTACTACCTCGAAACTTTGGGCAGTGGTTTTAAAACACAAGAAACAGACTGGTGGAATGTAGCAGATGTAAGTGCTTGTGAACCAGGTTCAGCGCGTGCTGCGCGGTTATGCAGGTTTGCTGCAATGAGAGAGTCTAGATGCCCGGTGTCTATGGCTATGCGAAAACCTGCATGCAAGCCCTTGAAGCACTAATGTCGACGGCCTTAATAGTTAAAGCTGGGTTTGGAGGTATGCTATACTACGACGAATAGAATGGGAACCGTTAGGAACAGTCTTACGAACTAGCCAGGCTTCTACAAAACTACAACACCCTGTCGAAGCTCTTTGCCCTAAGCCTGAACCCTAAGCCCAAATCCTAAACCCTAAAGCCCCACGCCTAAACCCGAAACTCCCAGCCCTAAACTAATCCCTAAACCCTCAAGCCTAAACCCTCAAACCCTACACCCTCAACCCTCAACCCCACGCCCTCTCAACCCTAAAGCAACCCGAGACCCTCAGAGCCTGCTGTTGCGCCGAAGAGGCAGAGCCTCAGTTCCGGAATTATCCGATTTAGGGTTTAGGGGTTTAGGGGTTTAGGGTTTAGGGGTTTAGGGTTTAGGGGTTTAGGGGTTTAGGGTTTAGGGGTTTAGGGTTTAGGGTTTAGGGTTTAGCTACCCTTAACGGTCATAATGTTTCGGCCCCCGATATCTTTGAGGTATATTCCGTATTCCTTAACTGGACCTTTTCAAATCCGTGTTCCTCAACTGGACCTTTGAAGCAACCTGGTGTATTCAATTTTGACACTGATCAGTTGCATGCGGCTGCGAACCTGGTGATGACCCTGGACGCAATGTAGTGATGGTCACGCGAGTTGTGACGATTCAGTCTGGCACGACCACGATGATGATAACATCTGTTGTGATAGTCCTGTTGGGTAATTTCTGAAAGACTGACCGACATTGGCACTGTGCCTGTTGACATCCGTCTTGAGTACGCACGGTATCTTCCGCATCCTTACTGAATCACGTACATCTATTGTTGGATGCTTCACTAGCACGGCCACAGCCTGGCCGATCAAGCAATTGAGATGGGGCTCGGATTGCAACCATAATGCTTCTTCCAACCGCTGTAAGCAACATGACTTACGTGATCGCAGTGACTACCAGGACCCAATTGACCCGTTGACCATCAACGGCAGTATGGACGGCATGACGGTCACAACGACAAAGATTGTGATGAACCTTACGATCTGCGTTTTGATCTCCAAGGTTAGTGCTTGCCAACATGGCCATTAGGAGCACTGTGTTCTGTATGATGCAAAGATTCAAGCTCTCTGCCGTTGTTGATCAACAGACAGTCGGTCCGTCCTGTCGATGTGACCTTTACGACCATTGCTGTGCCTGTTACAACTGCTAGCAGCATCCTATCAATACCAAAACTTAACCTGGTTTTGAATCCTCCAAAGTGCTGAAGCAGCACCCCCTGCGATCCCCGACCCTCAATCGAGCTCACATCGCAAAACATCTGTGATGTTTAGGACGTGAGCTTCAAGAGCTTAACCAAAGATAGGGGTCGGAATAATTCGTAATAACTGATGATTAGTATTCTGTAGGGTTTCCTGCTATAGCTGTAGCTTATAGTATACCCCAGAACCCTATTCTAGTCCATGAGGCTCTTATATCAACGGAGAAATAGCATTCCAACCTTTGTAGAACCCGTGAAGCAACCCTTACGGAAGTAGGGCCCTGATATCAAAACCCTAAAACCCTAAAACCCTAAAAACCCTAAAAACCCTAAAAACCCTAAACCCTTAGGGGTTCAAAACTGTCAGGGAAATCCCCGGCCTGGATGGCCACAGACAGCGTGGGAAGCGGTCGAACAAGTCCTCCTGAAAGCATTCGTGATGACTTGGGGCATAAAATAGATTCCCCTTACGAGTTCCCTTTAAGTGCTACTCAGTAATTCAGGGTACTGCAAGAAACGACAACACACGGGCCTAAAAACTCGAGATACGGGTCTTCAGGGTACCGTAGGTTTCTAGACAATTGACACAGATACCCTTGCAGCATCTCATGGCAACAAGCGCCCATGGCTCGCCGGGTAGGGATGAGCCTGATCACCGCAAGCCACAGCCCAACCCTGATATCCTGAATTACCGTCAACCTGCATACCCCAAATAGCCCTAGACCCTAAACCCTAAACCCTAAGCCCTAAACTCTAAACCCTAAGCCCTAAACCCTAAACCCTAAGCCCTAAACCCTAAACCCAAAGCCCTAAACCTTAAAGATCAAGATCCGCAGTCATGCAACCTTGAGACTCAACATCGACCCCAGAAGACCACAGGCGCCTTCAGAACCCCGGAACCCCCCAAGCCCGGGTTTAGGGTTTAGGGGTTTAGGGTTTAGGGCTTAGGGTCTTCTTTTTGGGGTTTAGGGTTTAGAGGTTTAGGGTTTAGGGCTTAGGGTTTAGGGGTTTATTAGGGTTTAGGGTTGGTTCCCAGCCCGTGACATCGAAATCCGAAGCTTGTTGGGTGACGACGACGATGGCATGGACGATGACCACCGATGATCATCAGAAGAACAGCAGTGCCGTTTAAGCTGGTCAAGGGACTACAGCAGCAAATAAGAAGAAGATTCATGCAGGTTAAGGAGCCTGATGAAGGGTAGCGATTTTTTAGCTTCAATACAGTGTAGCCTGACATACTATGTATTATAGAATATGTAAGATTCAAGTATAAGGGATCAGCAGTAGGACTCTCCTGCAAGGGCGCCGGCAAGCTGGACAGAATCTCGTCCACCAGCTCCTGCAGATGCTGATTCAAAGAATTTTAAGGCTTAGGGCTCACCGCGTGTAATTAGGTTTAGGGTTTAGGAGTTTAGGGTTTAGGGTTTAGGAGTTTAGGGTGTAGGAGTTTTAGGGTTTAGGGTTAAGGGTTTAGGATTTAGGGTTTAGGAGTTTAGGAGTTTAGGGTTTAGGGTTTGGGAGTCGATAAGCCTTCGGTCCTTTAAGAAACCCCGCAGGCTTTTGGTACGGTCGATGGGGGAAATCTTGCAGCCACCTACTTGACTCAAGGAACGTAATGTGAAACTGTGACTATAATAATGCAATGTCAATGTTACAAAAGGGGATGAGGGTGTAGACGGCTATGTTGTGTTCTTAGTGGTGTGAGAATTTCCTCCATCCACAGTAGCAGCCGCATGAGTATGGTGCGGTAACAGTAGCTTGAGCAGCAACGGCTGCACTCCTTTTAGTTGCAGCTGTAATAGCAGTTGTGCTAGCAGTTGGCCATGCTGCAATCATTAGACTCTTCGCTGGATGCAGGCTCGTCTATGAGGGCTTAATTATAGGGGTGTTTAGGGCTTAGGGTTTAGAGTTTCGGTTTTATGGTCCAGGTATAGGGTTAAGGGTTTAGGGTTAAGGGGACTCATCCATGCATAGTCACAGGCAACTGAAAGCTCGCCCAGATCCCCGCTCGAGCTCCGCAGCCTCTTAATCAATGCAGACGGCACGGTACTATACTATGCTAGCCCATACTATACTATACTTTTCTATAGGATACGGCACTATACTTTACAAGACTATCATGTACTATACTCTACAACACTACACTAGACTATACTATACTACAATACGCTACACTACACTACCCTGTACTATAATATACTCTACTCTGCTCTACTCAACCATACTATACTACATGCCGCCAGACTCTAAACCCTGAAACTCTAAACTCTTCGCCCTGGGACCCTCAACCCCAATAAAGCACTTGTGGCACACCAAGCGCTGCTTCTGAACTAACTCACCCAGCCCACGAGCAAAGAAGGTTGCACTCAGTTGGGAATGTTGCCACTGTAGTTCCTTGTGCAGTCCGTCCTACTTTTCATGACTCTTTTCACAAAGCACGTTGTGCAGGGTTACGTCTGGTGCGTCGTGCAATCACCAGCGCTCTGGTTCAATCTTCTATGTGTGTGTGTATGTATGTATGTATCTACCTATATCTGAATCTATATCTAAATCTAGATATATATACATATATATATATATCTGTGTGTGTGTGTGTGCGTGTGTATCTCTCCACGGCCCAACATATACCATAACCCGATTTCTACTGCGTTTCGCGCTAAATTCGAATGTGATGCCAAGTGCGGAACCATGTTCCCCATCTTCCCATTCGCCTCGTCTACGTCGGGCAGAAGAGTTTCCTGCGACAGCCATAGCTTGCGGCAAAGGCTGGGGAAAATGGGCCAGAATGATTACATGGGGTACTGGCATATATCACGCGATAGATAGAATTTCAGCTGAAATTCAAGCTCCAACGCAGAAGACTCATGTCTCGTGCCCATGTGGACACATCACTAGTCGTGGCCCGTCAAAATCGTAAAGATGAAAGGCCCTGCGAGACCTCTCGGGCTTTGCGCACGGATCGCTCTAAACACCCTTTGCAGGAAGATCCTCAAGCACTCTAGACTCTAGAGCGAACTGCGGCATAACCCTAAACCCTACACTCGCAACCCTAAACTCTAAAACCTAATCCCTAACCCTAAACCCGGAAGTCCGAGAGCTGTAAAGGCTGCAGGCCGCGTGCATTCCGCTTGTGAACGGTCCAGAGCGCTTGTGTACGCTTTTAAGTAATCTACACGAGCTACTTCAAGGTGACCCATATATGAGGGCGGTCTACAATCAAGCACTTTGGACGGATGGAATAGGCCCTTCCAAAAGTACGCCCAACCCAAACTTATAAAGATGTATGTCTGTGCGCCCTAAACCCAAAGCCTGGTATCCTCGATCTGGATCCTGAACCTATAGGTTTGAGGCCCATACCGCAACGCCTCAACTCGCCATACCATCAACCCAAAACCGTGCTCCCCGAACCTAAGACCGTCTAAAGCTCTCCGTTTGTTTAGGGTCCTATCAAGGAAGAAGAGGTCTACAGGTGTGTTGCCTCAGACTTTACTGAAACACAGGGCGAGGCCTCTCAGACCCGACCTAAACTACACACACCCGTATACATAAGGGCAATGAAGCGGGTTGTCTCATGCAGGTTCTAGCAAGAGTGATAGAACTATAAGCAAAAAGCAGCCCCTACACCCCAAAACCCCGAAACCCTGAGCCCAAAGTCCCTGATCCTAAACCCCTAAACCCCAAAACCCAAAGCCCTTAATCTTCACAGTCATCCGAAGCCAAGCATCGCTCTGGAAGGCGGATGGAGCTGAGAGCTTTGCAAAGTCCCGGAGGCGCATCGCCGCGGCCTCTCGGGCGTCATGGGTTTGGGGTTTAGGGTTTAGGAGTTTAGGGGTTTAGGGTTTAGGGTTTAGGGTTTAAGGTTTAAGGTGTAGGGTTTAGGGAAGGTATAGAGCGAGCCCCCACAAAGTTGGAACATGGATTAGGGAGTGCTACGGCTGATGATAAAAGCCCTGCATTACCCATAAAGAGGAATATACCACAATTCTCATAGTTTAGGGCCCTTAAGGCAATGCAAGATTGACATCATCAACAGTACGGCTCCCTATACTTTACCTTAAGGGCAAAAGCCATCCTAAACCCTGAACCCCTGAACCCCTAAACCCCTAAACCCCTAAAACCCCTAAACCCTAAACCCCTAAAACCCCTAAACCCCTAAACCCGTAAACCCCTAAAACCCCCAAACCCCTAAACCCTAAACCCCTAAAACCCCTAAACCTCTAAAAACCCCTAAACCCCTAAACCCCTACTATAGACTAATGATCTTCCCAACTTTCTGGCGTCTCCTCTGGGGCTCGGGGCTTGCAGCGCAGGGCTGGGCGCTTAGGTTTAGGCTTCATGGTTCTGGGCCCTGGCTTTAGGGTTTAGGGTTTAGGGGTTTTGGGGGGTTAGGGGGTTAGGGGTTTTAGGGGGTTAGGGGGTTTGGGTTTAGGGATTAGCGCCGTTTAGGGTTTAGGGATTTAGGGGCTTAGGCTTTAGAGTAGTTCAGTGCTCAGTATCCAATATGTGGTGAGCTTGGGGCTTTGGAATCAGGTGGAAGGAGTGACTCAAAATCTTTGAGAACTTTGCTGGATGGGTTAGGGCCTGTTGGATTTCAATTCCGGTTTTAGGGTGCAGGGCACAGAGTTTAGAAGTTGGGGTTCAGGGCTTAGGTTTTGGATTTGGGCTTTGCATTCCTTACGAAGGCTCCAGTCCGAAAGTAAGGTGCGGTTTTCTGAAATTCGCAGCGGCAGTGCTGTAGCATCAACGGTTCTGTCGCACCCCGTCTCTTGAACCTACCCTGAGCCCTAAACCCTAAATTTAAACCCTAAACCCTCAATTTCAACCCCAAACCCTAAACCCTAAATTTAAACCCCAAACTCCAAACCCCGCTTCCGAAACCCCCCGAAGACCCTGCAATGTTCGAGAAGAAAAGCTCTGAACCCACCGGGACCAGAGTTCTATCAGAGGAATATAGGGTTTAGGGCTTTAGGGTTTAGGGTTGTAGGGTTGTAGGGTTTAGGGTTTAGGGTTTAGGGTTTAGGGCTTAGGGTGGGCTTCAAGAAATGGGATGGAGGTAGGTGTGGGGAGTCTCCCAAAAGGCAGCCCCTCATCCTATCAGGTCCTCGCTCCTAAACCCCTGAGGTCTTAAACTCCAAACCCCCTAAACCCTAAACCCTAAACGATATACAGCACTAAAGAAAGCCCTGCTTCAAAGATGTACCAGATAGGTTTGTGAAGAAGCGCATCCTGGGCTGGCATCCCTTCGGCTCCTAGGGTAGGATGCTTTCAGTTTAGGGTTTAGGGTTTAGGGGGATTTAGGATTTGGGGTCGAGGTTTAGGCCCAGGATTTTCTTTATAATCGTAAGTCGTCGACGGCCTGTCGACCTCGCACAGTTCTGCTCCTCAGATGCACACGGAAGCCAGGACTCAAGGAACTTCAGCGGCAAGATAAACCCTCAAGGCTAAAATCTTGAACCACGTTACAGAAGTGGAGCGGCCGAAATGTGGCGCAGCATGCCTGTGTACTAGAATACCTGCATACGTGTGTGCCTGCATTCCTGGCACGCGGGCATGCGAGCGTGCGCGGGTGTGGTACTACTACATCGATCCATTCATCCTTCGTAGCTATCTACCTGTCTACCCACCAACGTTCTAACTATCCATCCATACATACATGCATACATACATACACATACGTACATGCATGCATACACACA
>CAJNJA010078497.1:0-10527 GCA_905231915.1 Symbiodinium necroappetens
TTTATAGGGTTTAGGGTTTAGGGTCTGGTGGCTGTTCGCTTTGGGGTTTTCGCCTGTTTGGGGGTTCCTGTAACGGTGCCACCCTAAGGGTCCATGTACCCAAGTAGTATATACTTTGGCCCCAAAGCACCTACATAAGGACTAGTTTAAGGCCAAAGTATATACTATTTGGGTACGTGGACCCTGAGGGCCATAGGGGTTTAGGGATACAGGTTGGTTTAGGAGTTAGGCGTGAGGGGTTTAGTGTTTAGGGGTGTGCGGGAGTCAGGGCATAGGGACCGCTATAGGAACTGTCAATCCCTAGATAATAGTATTCGTATGCCGCCAAAACGCTAATTGTTCGAACTATTAACGCCCATTTAGTGGAACTCTTAGCTAACGTTGAGTAAGTGTAATAGAATTGCGGACTACCCTGAAGGCTTTTCGCTTTTGCTCAGGATCGTTGTAGTAGTGCTTACTGAGTAAATAAGGTAGCCATCTTTATAACTTATATAACTGCTTATAGCCCCAGCGAAGGTACTTATAACCTGACTGACGAAGTCCCAGGGTCCTCCAGTAAAATTTAGGTTTCCTTGACTTGTTGAAAATTCTTCACTGGCACTAAGACCACGATGCAGACCGACAAGAAGGAGGACACCGCCGTTGTGGTCGTCGTTCTCGTGTCGGGTTCGGGCTGTTGATCCTTATAGAGTTCAGAGTTTTGGGCTTAAGTTGGGCTTCCAGTGCATTTGGCTTTGGATTTCTGGGTTTTCGCTTTCGGGTTCAAGGTTTTGGAGCTTTGTCATAGCGGGTTTTGTGTTTTACGTTCTGGGTTATTTTAACTTTCCTCTGAAGCTGGGTGCTCCTGGAGAATATCATCTGTTATCAACCGCAGGGTGTATTAAACAGAATCTTTGTCTTCTGGGCGCTAAAGGGGCGTAGAGTCAAAGGCGAATGTGCTGTGCACATCCTCACCATTTGGGGTCGGTTTACCACAGGACTCCCAAAGCCTTGTTTAGGGTTTAGGGTCTAGGGGTTTAGGGTTTAGGGGTTGGGGCTAGGGTTTAGGGATCTAGGGACTTGGGGTTTAGGGTTTAGGGTTTAGGTTTTAGGGTTCCCTAAGGGTCCATGTACCCAAATAGTATGTACTTTGGCCTTAAAGTAGTCCTTTTTTTAGGTACATTGGGGCCAAAGTATAGACTACTTGGGCACATGGACCCTTAGGGGAATGAAGGAACATACCCTGAACCATCCAGGCAGCCTCAGTATGATGGTCATTGCCGTAATGATGGGGGGTGTCGTCGCGCTCGCGGTACCCTCTAGAAGCTGACCTAAACCCTAAACTAAACCCTAAACCCTAAACCACCTAAGCCCTCTAGAAGCCGACGGAACCCAACTTTGTTTGGCCCTTTTTCCCCCTAGACTTCCAGTTCTGAAGCCAGAGGACATGCTGCTCAACTTCAGCACAGAGCAGCAGAAGGGCAGGGGCGTCTTCTTCCAGTGGGACGGTGAGTCGGCATCTTAGGATTTCCCTCAAAGGACTCGTGTTTTAAGGCTTTTGGGCCCAAAGACCCTATTACATAAGGCTTTTGGGCTATTTCGATGCTAAGGGTTAGGATTTCCCGAGTTTTTGATCTGAGGCTCAGGGCCGTTTAGGGTCCGGGGGTTTGGGGTTTAGGGTCCGGGGTTGAGGTATTAGAATTTACGAAGTCTTTTAGATGCTTTTTCCTTGTTGGCTTATGGTTAGTTTGATAAACCCTAAACCCTAAACCCTAACACTATACGGTTTTGCTAACTGCCCAAGAGGAGTACAGTCAAGAGTCCTCTTAGGGGCATTCTAAGGGTTGCTGTAAGGGCTCTGTACCTGGGTTCAGAGTTTAGGATTTAGGGTTTAGAGTTTAGGCATCAGGGAGGAAGCCTCAACTAAACAAACCCTGACCTAAACCCCAAACCCCAAACCGTAAACCCGAAACCCTAAACCCCTAAACCCTAAACCCTAAAGCCCCAAAGCCCCAAAGCCCCAAAGCCCTAAAGCCCTAAATCCTAAGACCCCTAAAACCCTGAACCCTAAGACCCACCCTGGACAATATGGGCTTTGCCGCGGCGGTTCCTCAGTTTGCAGTGCTCTCACGTCTGCCCAAGGCGGTCCGTATAGTATAGGGGCCTCAATAATTTAGGGTTTAGGGTTTAGGGGTTTAGGGTTTAGGGGTTTGGGGTTTAGGGGTTTAGGGTTTAGGGCTGTTTTGGTCTATAATTGTAACATGGTTATGTGGGACCTATAAGGTCTTACTCTCACGAATGATGTCAGGCCCTGTGAAGGGTTTCGTTTTTTGAATTGGTTGGGTTCCTTTACCGATTCCTGTCAGGCTTGCTATACGTCTTCAGCAGGGTTTGAGACGGCTTCCTGTCTACTATGATACCGGTAGGGAATATGCTGTGCCACTGAAGACCCCGATTAGGATCCCCTTTTTTAATGCCTCAGACATGCTAGATAGGCACATGGAGACCCAGCAGTAAGCTTCATGCATCCGTATAGAACCCTGACTTCAGTCCTAGTTGGAGGATAAGGAGAATTTGGTGAGCGGTAGGTTGTCGTTTGCTTTCCTTCAATACCGCCTTCCTTCTGCTCTTCAAACCACAACCTGCGCTGGTGCACTTATCGGCGCAAGCCGTCTAAAAAAATAGGGCTTCGAGGTTTAGGGTTTAGCCCTACCCCCCCAAACCCTTAATTCTTTCGTTCGACTCAAGGAGCCTTCAACATGCCCCACTGTCCGCGGACTAAGGGCGCGGTACGCCTTCAATCCGGATGGTGAGGATTTCCAGATCTACATCCGAAAGGTTGGCATTCCCTAAACCCTTAAACCGTAAACCCTAAACCCTAAACTTGGACCCTAAACCCTAAACCCTAAACCCTATAAACCCTAAACCTGTGTTGTGAGCGGCGTTTTCCCAGCTTTAATCAGCTTCATAGGGCTTGTGTACCCTGAACCCTAAACTTCCACACCCTAAGCCCCTATATACGCTGTGGGTTTCTGAGGGGCCTTAGCTCTTGCTAAGGCGGTTTTGCAAGGTTTGCCATGTAGGTTTTGCAATGGAGTTGTTTCGAATGCTTATAAAGCCTTTAAGGTTTTGCAGGGGGCTCTGAGCCATGGGATTTTTCTTTTGGGCCCAGTGGCCTCAAACCTAGTCTTTTGTGAAGCTTCTTCGAGCACTTGGAGGTTCATGGGTAGTTATAAGTGGGGTTATAAGTCCCCTAATATGGCTTATAAGTATAGTTACCCTAATTAAACCCTAAACCCTAAACCCCTATGAACCTCCAAGCAGGACCCCTTGAACTGGGACCTTAGGTTTTACGTGACTTAGCAAGCAAGGCGATCAGCACCTTAATTGGGGTGCAACATGTTTATATAGGTATCGGTATAGCTACCTCATGTGGAACCCGAGTTGCTAACTCCCATGACCCTTTAAGTAATATAGTGGCCTTATAAATTACTTATAGTTTTGAGGGCTCCTCATGAAAAATATAGTGCCTGTGACCCCCAAACCCTACAAAATAGTAGGTTATGACCCCTTATCATAGAATACCCCCAAAACGGTAGGTTTTTGGATCCCCTGGTACATTTTACCCAAAGCCCTAGTCTAATCATTACGGCCCCTACAGTACGGCCCCTTGTACAAAGCCAGACCTGTGACCCCAGCTCCGCCTTTAAATAAAGGGGTACTTGGGGTTTAAAACACGGTTTAGGGTTTAGGGTTTCGGGTGTAGTGTTTAGCGTTTAGGGCTTCGGGTGTAGGGTTTAAGGTTTAGGGTTTAGGCTTAAAGTTTAGGGTGTAGAACCCTTAAAACTGAAGGTTTTCGGATCCCCCAGCAAATCTGGGATTGCATCTTTCAGCCAGCGCTGCACGTGGAGACCATCCGATGAGCTCCGCTTTGAACCGCTTAGCTGAGCTTACTCCGGCGACCTCCCCGACATGGCCCTGAAGTCAGTCCACTTGTGTGCTCCCAGTCCTCACAGCCTACTTGGAGGTTCATGGGTAGTCACAAGTGGGGTTATAACTAAGGTAACTATACTTATAAGCCATATTAGGGGACTTATAACCCCACTTATAACTACCCATGAACCTCCAAGTAGGACAGCGCGACAAGGACTCAGGAGGCAGGCCAGCTCGCGGTGACCTCCGCTGCGCTTGATGATTCCAAGAAACAGTATCCCAGACCACCGGAAGGATATAAAAAATAGATCCCCTAAGGGAGTTCCTGTGAAGTAACCCTTAGTAGTACAGGGTCCCAAATTAGGGGATCTACTTTTTAGATCCTTCCCTAAACCCTAAACCCTAAACCCTACAGATCCCCTATAGACCCCTTGAAGGAACCCTTTAAGGGAACCCCAGGGGATCTACTTTTTAGATCCTTCCGGTGGTCTGGGAAGTCCAGGCTTGGTAGAAGCCCAAAAGTTGGAAGCCCAAAAGGCCGCAGTGTTAGGGTTTAGGGTTTAGGGTTTTAGGGTTTTAGGGTTTTAGGGTTTAGGGTTTAGGGTTTAGGGTTTAGGGTTTAGGGTTTAGGGTTCATTCATGTCTAGGGGAACACCAGCACTAATTGTCCTTCCTCCGGTTGCCAACATTGCGGGGTCTTCTGGAGGCCTTAAGCTCCAAAACTCCAACTTATGCAGCCGTAAACCCCCACGTCCTAACACTGAGAACGACTGGAAGCCTAAACCCTAAACTCGAAAGCCAAAACCCAAAACCCTAAACCCTAAGAGGTGATTTAAAAAAAATGCAAAAACCCTAAATTTAAACCCGAAGCTAACTTGCCCTAAACCCTAAACCCTAAAAGCCCTAAAAGCCCTAAGCCCTAAATTGCCAAACTTTGCCGCATCCGAAGCCAGGTCTTGAACGTCCCTGTGGTCATCGGGCCCTGGGTTGACGAGAGCCCAGGGACCTAGAAATCGACTTGGGGGTTTAGCTGTTTGGGTCTTAGGGGCTTAGGGCTCTATAGGGTTTTGGGTTTTGGGTCTTAGGGTTTAGGCTTTATAGGGTTTAGGGTTTAGGGTTGATGGAGCATAATTCCCACAGTGCGGGTCTTAGGGTTTAGGGTTTAGGGTTTAGGGTTCGTAATTCCCATAGTTTAGGGTTTATAGGGTTTAGGGTTTAGGGTTGATGTACCATTGGACCATAATTTAATTTCCATAGTTTAGGGTTTAAGGTTCAGGGTTTAGGGTTGATGTACCATAATTCCCATAGTGTAGGGTTTAGGTTACCCATAATAAGGAATATGCCATAATCCCATAGTTGAGGGTCCTCATGGTAAGGCAGGATTTGTATCATCAACAGTAGTTTTGGGGACTAATATAGGGGTAGGGATAGCCGGACCTACACGTTACCGAGGGGCTGAGTAGGTAACCTTTATAACTGTTTGGGGCATACGTAATCGTACTTTAAGTTAAACGGCTAACCCCTAAACCCCTAAACCCTACACCCCTCACGTGAGGAGCAGACCTTCAAGCATAACCTTGGGCGTAGGGTTTAGGAGCCTAGTTGGATAACCCTGGGTCTTTATTAGAGGTCCCCTAAACCCTAAACCCTAACCCTGGGTCTTTATTAGAGGTCCCTGTATATGAGCCCCACTAATTTGGGGTTATGGGGGCCAGGGTTGCTTAGCAGGCTCCTACCTGTGACCCCAGACCCTACAAAATACTAGGTTATGACCCCTTAATTACAGGGCAGTTGCCTTAAAAACCTAGGGATCCCCAGGTACACCCTAAACCCTAAGCCCTAAACCCCTGAACCCCTAAACCCTATAAACCCTAAACCCGACTACCTTCAAATGCTGCCTGGTTAAGCGTCGCTGCAAGATGGCCCAAAGGTTTAGGGTTTAGGGGGTTTAGGGGTTTAGGGGGTTCAGGGATTTAGGGCTTAGAGGTTTAGGGGTTTAGGGTTTGAGACCCTTTACATCCGTAAGTGGCCGTGCGCCACCCTAAACCCCAATCCCTAAATCCAGAAAAACCCCTATGTGCCAAGGGCTCACTGGAGACCTGAACAACGGTCAGGCCGTCCGAGCTCCCAGTGCAAACTAGGGTTCTTGCTAGGGAATGTAGGGTTGGGGGTTTAGGGTTTAGGGTTTAGGGTTAAGGAATGTAGGGTTTGGGGGGGGGGGGGGTGGGGGGGNNGGGATCCAAAAACCCTACCGTTTTAAGGGTTCTACTTCTTTTTTTGGGGGGTCAGAACCCACTATTTTGTAGGGTTTTGGGTTACAGGTCTACCCTTAAGTCGGGTCACGACCTACTTTTTTTTTGCTCCGGGCCCAGGGGGAGGATCTACCTTTTGAGAGTTTGTTTTGGTTTTTTTCACGGTGCTATCTGTATACTTGGTGTTCTTCTGGTTGGCTCTTAGGACTTTAACTTTTTGGACTTTTTGGGTTTCTATGTGAGCGATGAGAAGGAGACTAAAAGTTTAACTTTTTGGAGGGTTTCAGAAGTCAGCCGAGTATAGAAAGTCCTCTTTGGTGAAGGTAGGTTAATCAGGGTGCACACAGTACGGTAATTTGGCTTAGCTTACGGAAATAGGGATCTATAGTAAACACTGGTTTCTGTGTTATGGTAACTTACACGAACCTGGAACCCCAAGCCCTACAAAATGATAGGTTATGACCCCTTAATCATAGGGTCTAGCCCTTAAAACGGTAGGTTGTTGGATTCACAAGAAGTTCCTTAGCAAGAACCCTGCGAAGGAGGGCGTAGAGCTCAGGGTTTGGGATTCTGGCGCTCGGGATTTTCGGGAGTTTTAGAGTTCAGGATTTGGGATTTGGGGTTGAGAACCCTAAACTCGCTAAACCCTAAACCTTGAACACCAAGCCCTAAACCCTAAACCCTAAGCCGTAAACCGTAAACCCTAAACCCTAAACCTCAAACCCCAAACCTCAAACCCTAAGCCTTAAGCCCCTAACCCTAAGCACTAAGCCTTAAAACCTAAACCCTAAGCCTCAAACCCGACCCTACACCCTAAGCCCTAAACCCTAAGCCGAGTTTAGGGTTTAAGAGTTAAGAGTGTGGGAGTCTTCAGGGGTGTTGGGGTTCAGGATTCACGGTTTTGGGTTTTCGGGTATAGAGTTTAGGAGTTTAGGTTTTGGGGTTTGGGTTTGGGGCTTGGATGGTTGGCTCGGATGCGGGGTTTGGCCTAGCTTCTTTTGGCAACGTCAAGTTTCATACGGTTTTGATCTAGCACTTCCGAGCCATGGGCTTATTGGTTATGCTAGGCCCGACGTCCTAAGCTCTAGACTCCAAGCCCTAGTCTCTAAACCCGAAGCCCTAAACCCGAAAAGCCCTAAGCCTAAAGCCTACAAGCTCTAAACCCTAAACCCTAAGACCCTAAAGGCCCTGAACCCTATAAGCCCTGACTTTGCAGGGTTTTGATTGCTCCGGGTTTAGGGCTTTGGGGTCCACTGTCCAGGGCTTAGGGTTTAACTAGGGGTTTAGAGTCGGATCCCGAGAAGGACGACATGGACGATGCGAGCGGCCCATCTGCTGCCAGCGTCGAAGCCGTGTGCAGCGTGACCTTGTGGTCGAAGGGACAGAGTGACCGAGTAGGGTAGGCCGGGTAGGGTAGCAGGCACAGACAGACAGCACAGCCACAGCATCTGAAGCTTGTGTGCAGTGTCTTGAGCCTGTGCCTGCAGTGTCCTGAGCTTGTGTGGCTGCCCTGGCGGCTGCTCAGCACTGGGTCAAGAAGCACAAAGCTAAGAAGGAAGCAGATGGCTCGTGACTGATGAGGGCCTTGAATCTTTAGTTCTGAACGCAGGGCAGGCGCTGAGGGCAGTTGGCTGATGCCCTGCATGCTCTGAGTCTTCCTGGGCAGTGTTTCA
This sequence comes from Symbiodinium necroappetens, assembly GCA_905231915.1. Taxonomy (NCBI): domain Eukaryota; class Dinophyceae; order Suessiales; family Symbiodiniaceae; genus Symbiodinium; species Symbiodinium necroappetens. Next base: position 7,838 of record CAJNJA010078497.1, read on the forward strand.
GAAGGTTTCTCAGGTTTTGATTCTGCGTTCTGGTACCAAGCGGCTGCTCCTCCCATGCCGGTGCTGCAAAATGATCAGCTGATGCTGGAGGACGCGAGAATGGCTCCATCTTCCTCGGAGGACTACTCAGCATGCACTGGACCTGTCGACATGTTTTGCATCGTCATGAGCATGTCCGATTCTGTATATAAAAAACAGGTGCAGCATCTCCTCAATATAGGGGCCTTAATAATTAGAATAGGGTTCTGGGCGCCTTTATAGTATAGTTATGGATAAGGAACCCTAAGAGTAATATTGGTAATTGTTTACTCTAAGCCCTAAAACCCTAAACCCTAACCCCTAAACCCTAAAACCCTAAACAAAATCAGGAACCCTAAGAACAACATTGGTACTTATTGAGGCTTCTACATCACGTGGGCCTCGAGGTGCTCACTGGGCTGAGCAGGTTTTATGACCTACACAAGGCGGCTGATGACCGAGCAAAGGGTTTAGGGTCTTAGGGTTTTAGGGTTTTTTGTTGTAGGGTTTAGGGTTTAGGGTTTAGGGGTTTAGGGGTTTAGGGTTTAGGGTTTAGGGCACCGCCTTCTTTCCTTTACCTTACCCCCCCTCCCCCCCCAAAAGGAAGCTGAGGCGAAGTGGAGCGCAACAGTCAGAAAGCAATTCGAAGTGCAGCACACAGACCACAGGCAGTGTGCAACTGACAGCCTAAACCCTTAGCATCAAAATAGCCCAAAAGCCTTATATAACAGGGTCTTTGGGCCCAAAAGCCCTAAAATAATGAGTCCTTAGAAAGTAACAGGTGTAGGGCCTTGGGCTAAGGCATCCTATAGTACATGATGCATGACGGGTTTAGGTTTCGGGTCAGAGGTCGGGGTTTTGGCTTGTCGTGACCAGGTGACCTTATTTCCTACCATATGCCCTTATCATAGTCTAGTACCTTACCAGAAAAATTCTCAACATGGACCTTACCAGCGAAAAAGCCAATCCCCCATATGCCCGCATACAGCCCTATAGAAACCTTACAGTTTATAAGAACTTGACCACTATCATATGCGACTTATTCAGACACCCTGCATAGCCCTAGGGCTGCTTGGAACTTTGGGAGGAACGCCTGTGCCGAGGTGGAGTTCAGCTTCTTTGGCAAAAACGCAGAAGAGAAACAGGCGGTCAGCAGGCGCCACTGAACCCTAAACCCTAAACCCCAAACCCTAAACCCTTAAATCCTAAACCCTAAACCCCAAACAGGGGCTCACTTGGAGGATCATGGGACTTAGGGTTTAGGGTTCAGGGGCCTTAGGGTTGAAGGTTAGAGGGTTTAAGGGTTTACCTGTGAATCCAAAAACCCACCGTTTTAAGGGTTAGACCCTATGATTAAGGGGTCATACATAACCTTCTATTTTGTAGGGTTTGGGGTCACAGGTGGGGTTTAGGGTTCAGTGGCTTAGGGTTTTAAGGTTAGAGGGTTTAAGGGTTTAGGATTTGTTACAAGAAGTTGAAAGTGCAGTTGCAAACTACTTGTTACGGAATCCCATGACTTGGCGTTCTTCCGGTTGGCTCTTAGGACTTTAACTTTTTGGGTTTCTATATGAACTATAGTAAGGAGGCTAAAAGTTTAACTTTTAGGAGGGGTTCAGAAGTCAGCCAAGATGAGCCGTTAAGCAGGGAAAAGGCTGTCGTGGTTGAGGCTTGAGGTCAGGGTTGTCCTTGCTAGGAAGATAGCTAGAAGAATCGCTTCAAGAAAGTCTAGAGCTCAGGGTTAGGGTTTAGGGTTTACCTGTGACCCCAAAACCCTACAACATAGTAGGGTATGACCCCTTAGTTAATTGGGTCGAACCTTTAAAACGGTAGGTTTTTTGGATTCCCAGGTAGGGTTTAGGGCAAGAAGATACCTCAATGGATCTGCTCATTCAAGGCCATGCTTTACTAGAAGACATCGAAGCGACAACCCTGGTTTTGGGCAGAAGCATGCGGGCTATTTACATCTCTGTGGATTGCTACACACTGACGTTCGTTGTAGTGCAGTCTGGACATCAAGAATACATGACATGTGATGAAAAGCTTCTCTTTTTGGTAAAGCCTGTTCATACAGCTTCACTGCGATGGTCACTTTCAATAAACATAGCCCCAATCTAGGGAACATACACAAGCTAAACTCTAAGCCTCTAACGTCCAAGCCCTAAACCTATACCTGTAACCCCAAACCCTACAAAATAGTACGTTATAACCCCTTAATCATAGGGTCTAACCCTTAAAACGGTAGGTTTTGGGTTTCACAGGTATAACCCTGAGCTCCCAACATTCAGCTCAGCCCCCGAAAAGCCTTAAATCTGCCGACAACATCCCGATGACCGCTCATGTTGTCCAAGATCGCATACTGCAAACCAGAGCAGCATGGTCTAGGGTTTACGGGGTTAGGGTTTAGGTACGGAGTTAGGGTTTAGAGTACCGAGAAGAAACAAACTGTACTTTCGCGATCCACAACCCTACCTGTGACTCCAAACCAATAGTAGGTCATGACCCCTTAATTACAGGGTAGAACCCTTAAAACGGTAGGTTTTTGGATTCCTACATAAGCCTAAACCCTAAGCCGCTAAACCCCTAAACTCCAAGGCAAAGTTAAACAAAGCCGGACACAAAAACCTTACACTCTGTATCTTACATCCAAAACCCCTACATCCTAAACGCTAGGC
>CAJNJA010078508.1:0-21222 GCA_905231915.1 Symbiodinium necroappetens
CTTGCTGTTTGCGCTCTTCATCACGCTGACCTTGGCAGTGTTGGGCCCATTCCAATGCAACTCGGCCCAAGCTCGTGCCCAGTGCTTGTGCTCAGCAACAGGATGGTTATCAAGGGTTTAGTGTAGGGTTGACGGTGTAGGGCTCAATGCTTGGAGGTTTTGGGTTTCTGGGTACCCTAAACCCTAAAACCCTAAACAATAAACCGACGTGAGGCATCAAGCTTTTAGGGCTTTCGGCTTTCAATGGTCCCGACTCCGAGATGCAATGGTTCAGGGATCGATGCGGGTGGAGGGTTTTGGAGAAATCCTGAACCCTAGGCTCCTGCGTAGTTCCTTTTTGTGGCTTATATTTAGAATCCTATAAGGTAATCCCTAAAAAGGAGCTACTAAGGAGCCTATGGGTATACACTAAACCCGAAACCCTTAACCCTTCCTTATGCTTTTTATGACTGAGGGTGTTTCCACCAATGAGCCTTGCCGATTCGCCGTGATGATCCCGGGAAATGGGAGGATCGCCAAGTTCAAATCCTAAACCCTAAACTCTAAACCCTAAACCCTAAACCCTAAACCCTTCAAGAGGGGTTTTAGGGTTTAGGGTTTAGCCGTTAGGGTCAACTCTAAGCTCCGACACCCCAGACCTTAAAGCCTAAACCCTAGAGCTTATGAGCCCTAAGTTCCTAAGTTGCAAAGCCTGAAATCCAAAGCCGTTTCAAGCCGAAGATCGGGCTCAAAGAAACTCCATGTGCCAAGATTCCATATGTCTTAGGTAGTGTTAGGGAGGCCCCTTAAAGGGGACCCTTGTTTAAAGGGACCTTATTGAGAGGGTCTATATCCCCATTGGCCCCCCTCATCCTAACTCCTACTTGTAAAAAAACTAGGAGTGCATCAGTTAAGTCATGGCAAAACTGATTCTACTACTTAGCGTGTATATCGAGGCCCCATACACCAAGAGCTTGTTGCTGTAGTTCAGGATTAAGATTCCCGGGGTCAGTGGTTTTTTGTATGAGTGAGGGTTGGAATCAATGAGTAGCTGCTGTAACCTAATTAGAGGGTCCAGATACACTACGCTTCTGGAAATCGGTCCCCAGAACCATCGTACTGATGGTCCTATGGGGCCCAATTCCATGATGGTCGTATACATGGACCCTTTCGTTAGCGGCACAAGCAGAGGGCGCACGACGAATTTAATGGTGCCGACGGGTGCACTGGCCATGAGAGGCCTGGACCCACCCCAAAACCCGACATCCCATTGAACCTGAAGAGCAAAGCAAGCCAAGCCTCAGTCGTTGGGCTTCACATGCACAGATGCAAGCCCTACTGCAGGAACCTGATATTGAAACCCTGGCCCTTTCCCCCAAATATAGTAGGATTCATATTAAGGAACCCTAATAAAGGCCCAAGGTTTCTTAACCAGGTTCCCATTTTACAAGCTCTAAGCCCTCCTTACCCTCAACTCGGAATCTGAGTTCTTCTTGGCAAGGTTAGGACCTAGATTCTACCAGTTAAAACCCTAAACCCTAAACCGTGGTAGTTAATACGGGTTTGTGGTAATTGAGGTCGAGCAGGGTGGATCTAGGGTCCAGCTTTGCCTCTTCATGTGACTCGTTTTTTCGGGTACTTCTTTTTTCCCTACCCCCCCCAGAAGACGCTACATTGAGGGGTCAAAAGCATCTTGAGCTTCTAGTTGAGATTTCCTGAAGGGTGCTGCATAGCCTTATCGAAAAAGTTGCAGTAAAGCCGAAACCCATACACAGAGCAGCAAAGTGTGCTGGTACGGACACGAGGATACTGAATCCCGGGGACCCCCGTAGTCCGAATTTGTGTACGAGTGCGACGTTCAAAGCAAACCCAAAAGCCCACAACTCTGCATGGGCAGTTCTCTAAATTAGGGTCCCTTTTTGGGTCCCCAATATAGTACGGCACCCATATAAAAAGGACCCCCAAAGGGACCCTAATTTAGAAAGCTACCTACATAGAGCCCGAGTAGAACCCTCGAAGAGCCCTTACCACTAAACCCTAAACCCACTAAACCCTAAAACCCTAAAACCCTAAAACCCTAAACCCTAAACCCTAAAACCCTAAAACCCTAAACCCTCAAGCACCCAGGCATCAGCAACCCAGCCGCTTGGCCTCGATGAAAATCCGCTGGCCCCGTCTCTTCCAGCTGTTGCCATCGAGTGTCGTAAGTGCTGCTATTTAATGGTTTAGGCCCGTTTAGGGTTTAGGGGTTTAGTGGTTTTGGGTTTAGGGGTTTAGGGGTTTAGGGCAGGGGTTTAGTTTTTTTGGGGTTAGGGGTTTAGGGGTTCAGGGCAGGGGTTTAGTGGTTTCGGGGTTTAGGGTGTGGGTGCTAGCGGTGCTGTGACTCGTGTATCCAACTTTCTTCTTCTCCAGGAGGTATGAGCTTCGATTCATGGAGTGTCTTCGTGACAGGGTCTGTCTAAGTTTAGGGTTTAGGGGTTTAGGGTTTAGAGTTTAGGGTTTAGGGTCTAACAGCACGTCGAGCGAAACTCTTAAAGCTGATTCTGTCGGGCCTCTGTGAGTGGCAGGACTCTCAGCTAGTCCTCCCATAGGGCTCCAGTTGTGCAACATAGGGGGCCTTAATGATTAGGATAGGGTTTAGGGGCATATTACAACATGACATATACTTAAACCTCAGAAACCCTAAGCCCCAAACCAAGGAGCCGAGCCCCTAAGGACAAGGAATGATGTGGATAAGTATGCAGGCTTCTAAAAATGCCTCCTGGGCAGTTGTTGCTGACCTCCAACACTTCAGCTCTCACGACTTGGCATTCTTCTGATTCTGGTTGGCTCTTAGGACTTTAACCTTTGGGGTTGAGGGTTTAGGGCTTAGGGCTTAGGGTTTAGGCAAGGCGCTCTTTGGAATTTACACTCCCAGAGCCAGCTCAAAAAAAATGCACCGTCCCCAGACCCCCGTCTGGGACCCGAAGTTCTAAACTAAACTAAACCCTCTAGGGTTTAGGGTTTAAGGTTTTGTGCGGGTTTAGGGTCTAACCAACTTACACTGAACCGCGAAGACCCGAAATCCTAAACTCTGAATCCATCAACCCCCCCCCCACCCCAACTTTCAATGCCACAAACTCTTCTGCGTGTATTAGGGCCGGTGAGGTTTAGGGTTTAGGGATTAAAGATCATAACGTGGTTCTGCCTAGAATTACTCTATTCTGCCCAAGGCGCTATTGTAATCATCGGGGTTCCTAGATGCGGATAGTTTCTCTAACCTAGGATCCCCTTTCGGGTCCTTTCTCTAAGATTGCCGCACTCTTTTGGAGACCCAAATGGGGACCCTAATGTAGATAACTACCCTAAACCCTAAACTCTAAACCCTAAACCCCTAATCCCTAAACCCTAAACCGTAGATTGGAATTAGTTCAAGCCCAAAGCTGGAAGGACGGCAGCTCGTCGATGGCATCCAACCCAGGCCGGCCGTTGGGGGCTGGATGCTAAGACCAAAGCCTATCTGCCCCGGGGGTGCTGTATTAGGGTTTTTAGAGTTTAGGGGATAGAGTTTAGTTTCGGGTTTAGGGAGGGTTCTTGTACCAGAAAACAGGGTCCCTTTTGGGGTCCATTTTAGAAGGGTGCCGTACTATATTTGGCAATATTGGGGACCCAAAAAGGGACTCTAATTTGGAGAACTACCCACCCACCCTGAGCGCAAGAACCCTAAGCCCATGGGCCATGCCCAGAGCCTGGAGACGTCTTGGAGTACTGGGGTGGTATGAGCAGGTGAGGAAGCAGTGCAGGCAGTAGAGCCGGTTAAGCTGGGGTCCGTTGTATAGAACCTTTGGTTCGTTACTTACGGTTTAGGGTTTAGGGTTTAGGGTTACTACAACAATACTATGCTGTGCTTAGTATTCACAAAACTCTATCCTAATGATAAAGGCCCCTATAATTTGACCCAAGCACCTGCGAGCTCTTCACGAGCAGACATGTACCCTGTATGGTATGCTGTCAGCAATAAACCCTATTTGTGTGTGTGTGTTTTGTGATAACAAACATATGACTAATTATATATGTACATACGATGTAGTTATGTCTGTCTGTCTATCTGACTGACTGTATGACTGTGTGACTGTCTGAGTGTCTGAGTGTCTGTCTGTCTGTCTGTCTGTCTGTCTGTCTGTCTGTCTGTCTGCACGTACAAAAATGCATTTGGATGCCTGTCCTTGTAAGGGAGGCAGTTGAGGGGTTGGGGTGTTCACTAAGGCTCAAAAAAGAAGCTTCAACAGTTGCGAGTACTTCTTCCCAGTATGACTATGTATAATATACCCCAAAGCATTCTTGAAGCTACGTTTCCAACTGACTACAGTGTAACGATTTTAGTCTCTCCATATGGTTCCTCGATACTGTACATACACACACATGTGTATATATATATACATATATGTATATATGTATATACAATATTGTAGATGAACATATATATATATACATATATATATATGTGTGTGTGTATGTACATATATATGCGCACACAGAGAGAGTATCCCAAACGCATTATTGAAGTTATGTTTTCAACTGACTACATGCAACATTTCGATTATGGTCTCCCCACATAATATTATATACATATATATATATGTACACATATATATATATATATGAAAACACAGAGAGAGAGAGAGAGAGAGAGCATCCCAAAGCATTCTTAAAGTTATGTTTCCAACTGGCTACATGCAGTATTACGACTATAGACTCCCCATATGGCTCCTCGATACTCTATCTCTCTATCTCATCTATCTATCTATCTATCTGTCTGTCTATCTATCTATCTATCTATCTATCTATCTATATACACACATGGGCACACACACATACAAATATATATATATATATAATACACACAGGGAGAGTAGCGCAAGCATACTAGACACCAAAACCCTGTTCCAATCTTTACGGCCCTACAAGAACGCTACGCACCCTCAACCCTAAACTCTAAAGCCTAAACCCTAAACCCCAAGCCCTCAACAGTAAGCCCTAAACCCTAAACCCTTCAGGCATCATCTGCTACGCCTCCTCGGAACATTGGGTTTTGGTTGCTCTGTCCATCGTCGGCCTCCTGGCTAAGCCAAAGTCGCTTAAGTGGGTTTAGGGTTTATAGGGTTTAGTTTAGGGCTCTGGGGGCTTAGCGTTTAGAGGTTCCGGGTTTAGGTTTCATGGTTTGGGGTAAAGGTTTCGAGGGTGGGGATTCAGGGCCCTTCAGTGCTGTTGATTTACGGGTGTGGGTGTGAAAGCCACAGAGTTCCGAGTAAGATGAGACGTTTCCCTCAGTTGGCAGGCGTTCGGTGTTGAAGGCCAAGGTTTAGGGTTTAGGGTGTCAGGTTTAGGGTTTCGGGTTTCGGGATTCAGTGTTTGGGTTTACGGGGTCTGGGTCGTGTCGATTGCGCACAAGGGGGCTAGATAGGCCTGCAGGTTATAGATGGGGCCAGATAGGTATGCAGGCTTTAGACCGGCATCCGATCCCTAAACACAGCATCTGAGCCTAGGCCTAAGCTAACAGCTAACTGTCCTACACTCTAAGCCCGAAGCCTGGTGGCTTCCTGGCCCCTAACCGCTCCCCTCTACGACCTCGACTCCCAGCCCTACAACACACCTGCACGCTATACTCCAAGCCTTAAGCCCTAAACGCCCTAAGCCCTAAACGCCCTAAACACCCTGAGCGCCCTAAACCCTAAACCCTAAACCCCCTAAACTCTCTAGGACTCGAGACCCCAGCCCAAGCCCTAACCAACCCTACACCCCAAACCGTGCCTTCCGCAACGGGGCCGAGCTGTCGTGTGTTCAGGTTTATTTGCATGCTTAGGGCTTAGGGTTTAGGGTTTAGGGGTCAATGCATGCACACAAGCGAATATATGTAAGCTTTCGTTGAAGAAATGGAAAGACAAAGAGGTGAGCCGGTAGCTAAACAAATAGGCGTGTGTGAGTATGTGAATGAGTGAAGGAACGACCGAACGAACGAATGAATGTCTGAATGGAAGGAAGGACGGAAGGACGGAAGGAAGGAAGGAAGGAAGGAAGGAAGGAAGGAGGAAGGAAGGAAGGAAGGAAGGAAGGAAGGAAGGACGGAAGGGAGGAAGGAAGGAAGGATTCAATGTATGTATGTTTTCATGTAATGCATGCATGTATATGTCCCTAAACCCTAAGCCCTTCAGCCCCTGCATTACATGAGAAGTCCATTTGCCACAAAAATCGTATGGAGTACATGGGTTCAGGGTTTAGGGCTTTGCTTTGCGCCTTCAGGACCTAATTCAAACCCCAGATCCTAAACCATAAACTTAAAAATGCTGTACCTCAATCGTGTCAAGGGCCTCTGACTCAAGAGGAGAAGCTGCACATGGAGATAAAGGTCCCGAAATTCCGGGGCCACTCTCCGTGAACTCTCCCTAGAAGCCCACTTGCCTCTATGATTAGGGGTTAGGCTTTGCACAGAGTTTCGGGCTGAAGAGGGTGGGGTTCAGGATTTTGTGGCTATGTGGATGCTGTGGGTTTCCACACCATGCTCGAATGGATTGACGGGTTGCTATACTACGGTTGATGATATCAGTCCTGCATTACCCATAATAATGAGTATACCATAATTTCCGTAGTTTAGGGTCCTTGAGGTGATGCAGGGTTTAACTATATCATCAACCGTAGTATGCGAGGAGTTCATGGGCTTGTCTGCTGTCGCTTATGGCCGGATCCCAAAGACAGTCACCTACTGTATATAGGCCCTAAACCCGAAACCCTAAAACCCTAAGCCCTAAATCCTAAAACCCTAAAGCCCTACAGCCTAAAGCCCTAAAGCCTAAACTCCTAAACCCTAAACCCTAAACCCTAAACCCTAAACCCAAAGACAGTCACCTACTGTGTAGGCGTCTGGGCTGGGAGGGTTTCGGCTCGGGTAAGGACTGAAAACGCAAAGAGAGGGCTACTGGCCGGTTACCGAATTCGCATTTTAGAATTTCAGGGCAAAGGGGTTTAGGGTTTGGTATTTAGAGTTGAGGGTTTAAGATTTAGGGTTTAGGGTTCAGGGATGTAGGTTCAGCTATAAGCCTTTAAGCCCGAGATTCCCGGCCTTTTCTGCTCAGGTACCATTTGCTATCCCATTAGCATCCTCGGCTGGGCGACCTACACAACAGCTGGGGGCCCCAGATTGTCGGGGGGGTAGGATTTGGGGACTCTTTTTCCCTAAACCCTAAACCCTGAACCTTAAACCCTAAACCCTAAACTGAGTCAAGCTAGCGTCTAGGGTTTAGGGTTAAGACCTAAAGCCTCTTTGGGCGATGGGATGGTCCCGGAGTCTTGGAATGGTTGTAGGGCTTATCGAGTTTATAGGGGTTTTGGGGGTTTGTGGGTTGAGGGTTAAGGATTTAGGCAAGGGTTTCAGGTTATAGGGTTTAGAGAATATTTTGGGTGGCTGAGGGTTTAAAACCGTAGTTTCCAGAATTCCTTCGTGATAAAGTCCACGACACATCGCTCAGAGTCTGAAAATTGCTGGGATTTTCCGAGCTGCAGCGACTCCATCTCCTCCATGTCGCAGGATACCCCTAAACCCTAAACTTTATATAAACCCTAAACCCTAAGCTTTAAACCCTAAACCCTAAACTTTAAACCCTGAACCCTGAACCCAAAACCCCTAAACCCTAAACTTTAAACCCATGATGGCCGGGCCCGCGGCATGATTTTCCAGCTCTCCAAGATGGAGTGAGAGCTGGCGCAGGAGCAGTCGGTTTAGGGATTGGGGATTAGGGTTAAGGGTTCGGCGCACTCTCGAGATCGTGGCAGGGCCCTTTGGTTACAGTCTCGACTACGCTGTCCTCTACATTCCGACACCTGGATTTTCGCGAATGGATCCAGCTTTCATCAAGCTTACAAGTCTTGTGCCATATGGATTAGACTAGGACCCAGAGTAGGCCCTTATTCCCTTTTTTAGGGTTCAGGTTCCCTTATAAAGTCCTTTAAACCAAAAAAGGGCACCCTTTTTATTCCTAGGTTTCTCTTGGGTCTAGTCGATGGACCAGATGTGGCTGCCACATCATCCTTTTGGCGGCCTATGGTTCAGGGGCTCCAGGGTGTTGGGGAAAACAAGGCTACCTATAGTCTCCATTGTAGTTCCTTTTTTTTGGCTTAACCAATTCTATATTAAGGATCCTAAAGGGTAACCCCCAAAAAGGAACTACAATGGAGACTATGGGTAAGGTGTCAAGTACATGAGTGCCGCAAGCGAATTTGACGCAAGTCGGGTCCAGGGTTGTTCGTGTTGGGGCTTGGCGGGCCTAGAAGATCGTCTGTCCCTGTGCATCGACACCCCACTGCCCTGTACCCGACCTAAAACCTAAAACCTAAACCCTAAGCCCTAAACCCTAAACCCTAAACCGAACCCTACTGAACATGGGAGAGCTGGCAGGGCCTTTCTTCACTAGGAGGCTTCTCAAACGGAATCCTACTTTTAAGGGCAACTTAGGGTCTACCAGTAGGGCCCCAAGCCATGCAAACGGCGTTTTCAGTTATCACAGATCTCCTTCTGCAGGCGACCAGTACAAGCTGGGCTTTGTACACTTGTTCCCCTTCTGGTGCCTTTTTCCCTAAACCCTAAACCCTACCCGGCAGAGCCCAAGTCCAATCCTAGTCCTAAATGTACGACAATCATACTAGCTACTCGGTTACTAATCATATATGTCAATATGTTTTGAGTATGGTGCGAACCCTGTTAAGGCCTGGTTCCCTAAGCCCTACACTCTACACCCTACGATCCCGAGACTCAAACCCCAGCGCAGGCGGTTCCAAGCTGATCACACACTATTCGGTTTAGGATTTAGGGTTACTCACTATTCGGGGCTTCTTAGTAGCAGAGTGGGTAAACATTTAACCCTTGTTTGGGCTACTATACCCCCTACATAATCAAAAAAGATTAGTCTTTGGGTTCTCTTGGATATTGGACAAGCAAGGGTTTACGCTCGCTTGCATGTTTAGGGCTATAGCACGACTAGGCGAAGCAATTTGTATTAACCAAAGCCCGAAGTCAGCTGTTCGATGCCGACTTAGGTCATGTACCCCTCTCGCATCACATCGGGCGCTGGCCTCCAGCTTGTGAATCTGGTCCGAACATCTGGGCTAGAGGATACCTTAAGCTACCAAAACCTACTTCTTTGTAGGGTCCCTATAAAGTCTATATCAGGTTTTATAATAAGAACCTACACAAATGTAGGTTATGGAAGCTTAATGTAGGGGTTAGGGCTTCAGGAGTCATGGGTCATGGGAGGATGCGGAGTCAAGGGCTTTTGGGTTTGGGGTTTCAGGTTATGGGCGTAATGTAGTTTGGGTGTAGGGGCACGTCATGGCGGTTGTTGGGTTCAGCTTTCCACGGTGTTCCGCAGAGTCCACAGCTCTGGGTTGCATAGTGCTGGGCTGCATCCCTTGTAGGATTTGGAGTTCCCTAAAAGGGTCCAAGTGCTCATTATTGAAGGACTTTGGGGCCTTTATGGGTACCCAAAACCATAAATAAGGACTACTTGGACCCTTAGGGGTGTGTATTGGGTTTGGTGTGTGGGTTAGGGTGAAGGGTTTGCCTCAAACTACCAGGCCCGAACTTCCCTCTCCCCATTAATCATTACCCATAGGCTCCTTAGTAGTTCCTTTTCAGGATTACCTTATAGGGTTCTAAATATATACCACAAAACGGAACTACTTAGGAGCCTATGGGTGGCCCTAACGATCATAGTTGCACGAATTAGGGTTTCACATTGTCGGGCGGGCTTCAGGTCCAGAGTTCTGTGTATGGCTTTTGTGATACAACCCTAAACACCCTAAACCCTGGTGCCTTGAGGTTGTGGTCCTTGCTTGCAGATGCGTTTATGTTCGTTTGCTTGCCTTTTAGGGTCCACCACTGGGGCCCGAAGTGGGTCTAGGGTTTAGGGTTTAGGGGTTTAGGTTTAGGGTTTAGGGGTTTAGGGTTTAGGGGTTTAGGGTTTAATTAGGGGTTTAGGGGTTTAGGGTTGAGGTAAAGGACTCTGGCAGAATGAAGGTGAAGAGCTTTGATGCACGATTGGTTTCGCTCTTTACCTGCGCATGAAGGCTTTCATTGGCTTGCAACTCTACCCCAAAGTCCAGAACAGAACTATGTCAAACCTACGCTGGAGTGCCCTGCAGTTGCCCATCGAAGGTTTTGACCTTCTCAGATGTAATCCCATAACAAAATAAACTTAACCCGACACCCTGAGTCTTGATCCCCCGATGTGATGCGTGGGATTGCTGAGGAATCGCTACCGCTTCCTTTTCCAGCGATTCAGGACCCGGCTTCCTGATCCCAAAACCCTAAAGCCCCAGAACCCCCAAATCCGAAGATCCTGCATTCGTTAAGGCCCTAAGCCCTGGGCCCTAAACCCTCAGCCCTAAACCCTAAGCCTTAAGCCCTAAGCCCTAAACCCTAAACCCTAAGCCCTAAACCCTAAACCCTAAACCTGAAGCCTAAGACCCGAGACCTTAGACCTCACGGCCACCAGCCCTAAACTCGGATGTTTCTTCAGTCCTTCAGCATCGTGAGTTCGGGCCAAACCCTAAACCCTAAACTCCTAAACCCTACGCATCGGGTTTGCTCGTTCCATTGGGCTAGAGTTGTAGCTTCTGCCATGCAAGGGCTGGTAAGCAGGGTTTCGGGTTTAGGCTTGGGTTGAGATGTAGATTGCTAGTGCGCTCTCTGTGATTTAAGACTGTTGCGTTTCCTGGACTGGAATGCGCGATGTGCCAGAGTATGCTTGAAAATACCCACATCTTCCAGAAACCCCCCAACTCTCCGATCTGCCGCTGGCCCTAGGCATCCCAAGCCTTAAACCTCGATACTGATGCTCTAAGCCTGAAAGCCTTACCCTAGACCCTAAACCCTAACCTAATCCCCTAAAATCCCGAACCCTACACTTCAAGCCCCAAATCCGAAACTCTAAAGTGTAAACTTGACTTTGCACCGGAAGACCCCTTATATACCCTCAACTCTAAACTTACCGTAAAGCCACAGACCCCGCCCCAAAAGTCCGAAAACCCTCAACTCCAAACCGATGCAAAGCCCCCTCAACACCCAAAAATCCGAGACCTTGACCTTTAAACTTAACGAAACCCTAAACTCTAAACTTAACTTTAGATATAAAGCAACAAAACCGCCTCCCCTGAGCCCCGAACCCTGAACCCCATACCTTAAACGCTAACCCCCGAAGGCCCGAATGCTACTACTACGGCCTGGTCCTACTGTTCCGCAACGTGCCTGAGCCTGCAAATAATGATTAGGGTTTAGGCTTTGGGGTTGGAGTTTTGGGATGAGGGTTTAGTGGTTTAGGGGGTTTGGGGGGCTTAGGGGGTTTAGGGTTTAGGGACCCTCCTAGACCTTAAGCACTGAGCCGTAGAATAAGGGGGTGCAGGTTTGTGGAGTGCGGCTTTTAGGTGAGTTCGAAGCACTAGAAAGTGTGCTAAGATCAGTGGACTTAGCACGGTACTAGCAGCCCTAAACCCTAAACCCTAAACCAATTTCTGGGTGTGGGTTAACCAATATGGAGTTTAGGGTTTAGGGCTTTTGCAGGTCAGGGTTTCGTCAGTGCAGTGGAGTTTAGGTTTTAGGGTTTAAGGTTTAGGTCTAGGGTTGGGTTTAAGGTTTAGCAGAGCAGTACCATGACAAAGTGTGAGGAGTACTGGATCCGAAATGGTAGTACCATCACGAAGCAGACATAGCATGGTTCTAGCATAGCAGTTAACTTCTCCTAGCAGTACAGGTGCCGAACAAAAAATGCTGCATGACTCCATCATCAAGAAGTCGTTTAGTTGCAAACCCGGGGGGGGGGAGGCACAACAGCCTCGGAGTATGATGTTATTCGTTACATCAGTAGCAGGGGAAATTCGATAAAGCCAGCTCAAACCTCAATGCCTTATTCCGAGAGCGGCCTGAAGATGGATATCGCACAACGCTCGTTTTCAGGGCTCCTTAGAGGGTTTAGGGCTCTGATTCCAGGGGCCCGGCTTTTTCCTAGCAGCAGCAACAAGAAGAAAGCCTGTTGGAGAACTACTACAGACTGTACCAAGGCCTAAGCCTACGCTTCAAAGTTTGACAGTGTAAAAGCTACTGTATTTCAACTAGGACCTAGTCGACTAGTGCCTTCCCTTGAGCCTTTTAGAAGCTGCAGCAACCAAGTCGGTAATGCCAATGGCATCCCTATGCGCGTAGGGTGCTTTAGGGCTTAAGGGTTTGCTTCGTTTCGCTTGTAGACCCGCGGGAATCCGGGTGTGTCGGCTTACTGGGTCGCCTCCTGATGGTTAGAGACCAAAGGTCCGATCCAGGGCCTCAAGGCTGCCTAACATAGGGGCCTGTATGATTAGTCCCGGCTCGTTTGGGTTCCCTAACACATTTTTCATACACATTCCCCCCAAACCACCGGTCCCATACCTACGAGGAAGAGTGGTGAAGTAACCCGTAAGGATCCAAGTATACACATGCACATGTCACATAGTTTGGGGTCTGCAAATCATACGTGCTGTGGGCTATTTGGAGCCACAGGGCAAGGTTTCCTGCTCGTTTTGAGCTTTCTTGGCTTCTAGGATACAGCTAAGAAGCCTCAGCAGCACTGCTTCAACGCGCTGGGAGGGGACGTTCGATGAAAAAACTACCAGGCCTTCAACAAGCTAGCAGCCTCGCTTGTAAGCAGCATTAGTTTGTAATTATGATTGCAGTAATTATGAGGCCAAGCAGAGGGATTTGTAGAGAATAACTGACCACAAGCCCTATTGCAAGTGTTGTGCCCGTGTATTCACCACTTCACAGTTCCAGTCTTCTGAGAGTGAACCTAACCGGTTCAACAGAATCAAGTAAACCTTCGTCGTATTACGAGTTTGCTGGACGGCTTTAATGTCTCTTGCAAGTGCCACATCAACCTTGGGGGAGTCGGCATCACAGAGGTATCCTCGAAAGCTTGGGTGCTCCTTTCCCAGGATGCTGCAGGATCTTGTGGAAAACCGCGATGGCCCCAAACCCTGAAGCCCTCAACGCCCCCCTAAACCCTAAACCCTAAACCCTGAACCCCCTAAAGCTTTTGAAAAGCCTACGCTCCTAACCATGCTGTCTAAGCTCCTAAGGCCTTCGTGGCTCTCTTCCCCGTGGCGTTCGTATCGATGCCCGAAGTTCAGGTGCTCCATGCACATGGCCTTACTAGGGCTTAGGGCATTGGTGCTGGAGTTTAGATTTGGGCTTGGGGTTGAAGATTTTAGGTCGAAAGTTTTGTGTGAAGCCTACCGACCCCACGAAAGGATCTTTGATCAAGTGCACAGTGTAGTGCAGGAACTGACTCCAACCTTTCTTGGACATACGCGCACTCCAGGTGCTGTGTACGGTACTAAAATACCCTATGCCCTCAACTCTATGTGTAAAGCCTAGCGCCCCCTACTCTCTTTCATAATCCTTGCGCCATAAACTCAATCCCAAAATCCTTACAGTAGGCCCTGAGCCCTAAGCCACTCCCTGGGCAGGTCGTGCTGATGGGCAGCCTTTTCGTCTTCGGCGGATCTCTTCAGGCTTGCGGCTCTGAGCCACTCTTTCATTGAGTTTAGGCTTTAAGGTCTCAGGGTTACAGGAGGTTGGAGGGTTTATGGTGAGTCCTTCTCAAAAATGGTATGGCCCTTGCCGAACCCTTCACAGTTGAGGGTTTAAGGGCGTCGTTGTTAGGCTTGTTGACCTCATGAGATCTACGAACTGTAAACCCCAAGCCCTAAACTAAAACTGTTCGTTCGGAGCTTCATTCTCGATTTTAGGAACGCGCAAATATCATGCTTATTGCTTGTATTATCGCACCACCACCACCACCACCACCACCACGACGGCGACGATGACGACTATGACTACTACGACTGCGACTACGACGACGACTACTACTGCCACCAATGCGACTGCGACTGCGTCTATGAACGACGAATACAAACGCGAGTAAGAATACGAACAGTAATGGGAATAAGAAGAACAAGAACATGCAATCACTAGCATGGTTTTAAGGGGGTTCCGGGGTTTCAGCTCGTGCATTCGTACTTTGTGCATAACCCTGGTCTGAAAAAAACAGGGATTAGTTATCCTTGGGCTTCCTTTTATTGTGGACATTACAATGTACCCAAAACGTTTCTACTTGTTAAGGCCCCCATAATTTGGGCCCTACGCCTAAACCCGCAAAATATCGCTTAAAGTGCCACAGGCCCCCGGAATCTCTTTGTCTCATTGATAGGAACCCTTGAAGGAGGAATCCTCAAAGGAACTCTTGTAGCGCCCCTTGCGGAAATCCTTATTTTGTAGGAACTTTAAACGGTAAACCCTAAACCGAAACCCCAAACCCCCGATCTAGGAACATGCTCGAAGGGGCCTGCCCTAAACCCTAAAGCCCTAAACCCCTAAACCCTGAACCCCGAAACCTCGATCCCCTAAACCCTCCACCCTAAAGGGGCCATTTTTGGAGATATCTCGGGGGCCGCGATGGGGCCGAAGTCTCTCTGGGTCAGGTCAGGAGTTGGCCTTGGCGTACCCCGCAGGCCCGGTGCTTCAAAGAGGGGTGGGTTTGGGGTTTATAGGGGTTTGGGGTTTATAGGGGTTTGGGGTTTATAGGGGTTTGGAGTTTATAGGGGTTTGGGGGTTTAGGGTTTAGGGGTTAGGGTTTAGGGGTTTAGGGTTTAGGGGTTAGGGGTTTAAGGGTTTAAAAGTTTAGTTTAGTTTATGTTTAGGAAGTGAGTTCTGAAAGGGATTCATAAGTGCTTTACAAAGCGTGATACCAGGGTCATGTGCAGGGTATTCAGAAGTGCTTGATGGATGTTTTGATGAGGCTTCCGTCGGATGTGGGGGGGGAGTTTTAAGGGGCCATTTGCAGCGTGGGTGGTGGCATTCGGGGTTTGAAGCTTGAACCCTTATCTATGAACCTTAAAATCGACGAGTTGTAAGCTGGCTGTAAGGTTGCTCGGTGTCTCGTATCCGAAGCTTTACTGGATCAGGAGTTGAAGTCGTTACTGTGGGCTCGAACTTACGAACGTGGCATGACACGGCTCCTGGACCGGGATTCGTTGAAACACGACTTCCGATGGTAGATGGATATGTACATGTTTAGATGTGTGTGTATGTGTGTGCGCGTGTATTTATATTTTAATTAATCTCTCTCTCTCTCTATAATATATAATATGTCCCTCCGTCTCTCTGTGTGTGTGTGTGTGTACGTAAGCTTCTGCATGTGTTTATGTGACAGGTAGGTAGGCAGGTGGGTGGGTATGCATAGAGAGAGGTGAGCATGCAATGAAGCACGTACGTATGAAAGAAGGAATGAATGAAATGAAATGACATGAAATGAAATGAGTGAAGGCATGAATTGAATGAATGATTGAATGAATAAATGAATGAATGAATGAATGCATGAATGAATGAAAGGAATGAATGAAAGGAATGAATGAATGAATGAATGAATGAATGAATGAATGAGTGAGTGAATGAATGAATGAATGAATGAAAGGAATGAATGAATGAATGAATGCATGAATGAATGAAATAATGAATGCATGAATGAATGAGTGAATGAATTCATGAATGAATTCATGAATGAATGAATGAATGAATGAATGAATGAACGAGCGAATGAATGAATGAATGAATGAATGAATGAATGAGTGAATGAGTGCATGAATGAATTGAAAGAAATGAAATAAAAGGACATGAAATGAATGTATGAATGTATGAATCATGCATGCATGCATGAATGCATGCATGTATGTATGTATGTAGGTATGTATGTACATATGTACATATCTATGTACATATGTATATGTAAATGTGCGCGTATGTGTGCGTATATATATCACCGACCGAAGGTTCCAGGATGTCATTTTCCAGCACCACCAAAGCCAAACCTCCAGTCCCGTCGGAAGTCCGAAACTGTCCGCAAGTCCCCCTTCAAGGTCCTAAACCTTCCATTTCAGGCCAACTACGCCGACTTGGTGATGACGGGCTTCCTCCAGGTGTGCCTTCTTGGGCAACTCCAGACAAGAGAAGCTCTGAACCACAAGCCACACACCCCAAAACTCCACACCCTAGGCGGCCGCCTAAACCCTGCTGCAACAACGCCAAAACCACGCCCGTAAGCCCTTTCTCTTCATGGAGGCAAGGTGTTGAGCTTTGGGCCTTGCAGCGTGGTTTTTTTCGCGTTTCAGGTTTAAGAATCGTGGGACTTGGCAATCTTCGCTTCAGTTGTTCGACTCTTGTTCCGGTCTTCACAGAGTTTCGATTGGGTGTTCCATGAGGCTTCAACTTCAGAGTTCAGGCTTCCGGATGTACGCTCAGCCTGTCGAGGCTTTTGTTTAAAGTACTCAGGTGGAGGACTTGATCTACATATAAAATCACTACAAGGGCTCTAAGACTTGATCCTCTGCATCTAAACAACTTAAACCCTAAAGCCCTACACCCTAAAGCCCTCAACCCTAAGCCAAGCCCGATGCCCTAAACTAGACCCTAGAGACCTAAACCACGGTTTAGCGTTTTAGGGTTTAGGGTTTCAAACCCTGAACCGTCATTCCACAGGTGGTCTTGCTCGGTGCTGCTCCTCTGTTGGAGATCGACAAGGCCTTGATGGGCCGTGCGTGCCCCTCCTTTCCCAAACCCCAAACCATCAAACCATACAGTCTCTGAAGTTCAATCCAAGAAAGGCTCCTTCTAGGGTTTAGGGTTTAGGGTGCTCCTTCTTGTATTTCCGTTTATACTTGGAGGCCCAGGGGACTTAGTAAGTCGATTATAAGTAGGGTTAGAATTGGGATAACTCCATTTAGGGTACCTATAACTCTACTTATAGCCCACTCACTAGGGCCCCTGGGCCTCCAAGTACAGTCTCTGAAGTTCAACCCAAGAACCCTTAACTTCCAAGTCTGCAACTGACTGGCTTTTGCAGCATTTTGAACCTGCTGCGGAAGGGGCGCAGTCAACGGCAAGAATACATCTATACTTTGAACCCTGGAATCCTAAAATCTACACCCTAACACAAAACCCTAAACCCCTAAACCCTATAAGCCACAATTAAGCCCTAAACCCCAAGCCCAAAGCCCTAGACCCCTAAACCGAAGCCCGACGCCCAAAAAAGCCAAACAGTTCGATAGGCCCAAGAGTCCCAACAGTCCCGTCGCATGCTTGGACTACGTAGAATCAGTTTCAGTAGTCCTTACGGTCTAGACTTAGGTCTTAGAGTTATAGAGTCATAGGGTTTAAGGTTTAGGGTCTAGACTTAGGGCTTAGAGTCACCCTCCGCAACCCTAAACCACCGAAGCTCAAAGCCACATACTTGTAATGGTAATGTTTAGGGCTTGTGGGGTTGAGGGTTTAGGGTTTAGGGGGTTGGGGTTTAGGGTTTGGGGTAGGCTAAACCACCGAATCTCAATACCAGATATGCCTTACGCCACCCTCCAACAAGAAGCAGCACCACAAAGGAGCAGTCACTTCTCAAACGATAGCAAAGCCCGGAACGGCCGCCTATTCCTCGCGAAATCGACGAACAGAGACTTAACCCTAGTGCAAGTGAATGATAGTTATAATGTTTGAAACATTCGTTCACACACCACAGGACAAAATAGTAGCCTTGACAACAGGTGTAGTTTGTAGATACGGTCCATGAAGATGCTCATGCACCACAAGCAAAACGATGACACTGGTGCTTGACGAATTTTGTGAAGATTGTGCGAGGAGTCACAAGTGTTCATGATGTGCAAAGTTTGGGGCCCTAACAGCCGCAGCGCAATACCATGCAGGACGGCTGATGATATAAATCCTGCAATACCTATGATTCATATCCCATAACTCCCATAGTTTGGGGTCCTTAAGGTAATGCAGGATTTATACTAAATTTATACTATCAACAGGAGCAGTCCTGATCTTCACCATACCTAAACCCTAGCCTGTATCCTTAAAACAGCAACATGGCCAAGTCCGTGACCCTGACCCTACGTACACGGATGCCCCCAAACTCTCAACCCTATCACTGGTTTGTTGCCGGACATTTCTGGTACCTAGTGCCAATGGCTAATTACCGTGATGATCATGACAGCAGCAGTGGCGCTGCCCTAACCCTAAACCCTAAACCATGCCGGATCACAACAGCCCAAGAACCGCAAGTCGGAAACTGTAGACCTCCCAAGTCGTGAATCACCCTGTAAACCTCCACTCCTCGAACCGAAAGCCGGCCCTGAACCCCTGAAGCCCTACCCAGGGGCTCCTTTCTAGTTCCTTTTTGGGATTACTTTATAGGATTCTACATATAAACCACAAAAAGGAACTACTTAGGAGCCTATGGGTAGACCCTAGAACCTGAACCCTAACAAAGCTAATTCCAAAACCAAAAACAGCTAAACATCCTGAAGCCTGAGCTCTACAAAGCCTGAAAAATACTTTAAGCAATCCTGCAAAACCTTCGCAACGCAATTCAACCCTGAAAAACCCTGAAAAGCATAAATACTGAAGCCTGCAACCCCGAAGCCTGAAACCCTAAAACCTGAACCCTGAAACCTAAACCCTAAACCCATAAACCCCTAAACCCTGAACCCCTGAAGCCCTAAAACCTAAACCCTGAAACCTAAACCCCTAAACCCATATAAGCCATATAAGCCCCTAAACCCTGAAACCAGGAGCAGTTTAAACAAAAACCAGGAGCAGTCCACCGAGATGCCTTTAAAGGCATAAACCCTAAAGCCTACAACCCCGAAGCCTGAAACCCTAAACCCTAAACCCTAAACCCTAAACCCTAAACCCTAAACCCTAAACCCTGAAACCAGGAGCAGTCCACCGAGATGCTGGGCTGGCTGCTTCTCTTCGCCGTGCTGGGTCCGCTACTCGCGGGCCTGGGAGCCGTGGGCTGCCTCGCCTGCATTGCCCGGTTGAGGGCTTTTGAGGGTTTAGGGTTTGGGGGTTTTAGGGGTTTTAGGGGTTTTGAGGGTTTAGGTTTTGGGGTTTTTAGGGCTTTTGGGTTGAGGGTTTAGGGTTTTTAGGGCTTTTGGGTTTAGGGGTTTAGGGGTTTGGGGTTTGGGGTTGAAGGCGTTTGGGTTTAGAGGTTTTGGGATCTGGGTTTTGGGGTTAACGACTTAGGGTTCTTGTTCAGGAATTTAACGATTTTAGCAAGTTACCAGAATGAGGAACCACATTTTTATTTCTAGATCCTTATCATGGTGCCTTAAATTTTTCCTGACCAAGAACCTAGTTGTTGCTTTCAGCAAGGTGTTCATGGGTTTTTCGGATTCAGGGTTTCGGCTTGTTTGCGGCTTATTGTTGTGATTCTTGTGATTGGGGTTTAGGGTTTAGGGTAGGACTCTTGTTGGGTTCTATGCTTTTGCTGGAGGGTGGGCACGGTTTTTGTGCGGGCATATGCTTGGCCAAAGGTGCCGCAGCCCGAAATACTCAGCAGCCGAGACGCATAACTTCCCTCCAACCCTAAACCCCTAAACCCTATAAGCCATAAGCCCTATAAGCCCTAAGCCCGAAACCCTAAGCCCTAAATCCTAAACCCTAAGCCCTCAACCCTCAACCCAAACCCCTAAACCCCAAGCCCTAAACCCCTCAAGCCCTAACCCCTAAACCCCTAAAGCCCAAGCCCTAAACCCCTAAACCCCTAAACCCCTAAAGCCCTAGGCCCGATGACGAGAACTGCAGCAGACGGTGTTCCCAGACCACCGGAAGGATCTAAAACGTAGATCCCCGAATTTGGGACCTTATACTACTAAGGGGTACTTTAAAGGAAGACCCCCTCAGGGCCTAAACCCTAAACCCTAAACCCTAAACCGATTTATGTTCTAGATCCTTCCAGTGGTCGGGGTTGTGGAGACTCCTAGGCTCCAGATCGGGCCTCCCTTGGAAACTGCCTCCCCGAAGGTTGGGTTTAGGGGTTTAGGGTTTAGGGTTTAGGGGTTTAGGGTTCAGGGTTTAGGGTTTAGAGGGTTGAGGGTTCAGGGTTTAGGGTTTAGGGTTTCGGGTATCAATAGCTGAAAGCCAAGACTGCAGACCTACCCCCCGAACAGAGCCGTGCGAAGGCGGTTTATGGAATCGAAAACATGACATCTTGATGCCTAGCTGTTACTATAACCTTCAAAGATCCACATTTCCACAAGCTCTTTGAGTCTTTGTGCCCTGTAGGTAATACGGTTGTTCGGGGCCCCGAAATGTGAGGTTTCGCAGTGTTCCGTCACTTTGCGCCGAAAGCCATGTTCGGCATCTTCCTCTGCCACCACAAAGGAGGTTCCAAAACTATTCGAAGGGAAGTTCCTTGAGAGCAGGTTTTTTTTGCTGGAGCCCCCATCATGAGTAGCTTTCCCTGAAGCTTCTATACTGCTAAGTCCACACACTGAAAGGAGCCTTTTTGTTATCTGATTGTTAAACCCTGAACCCCGACGAATCCACACCACGAGTCCCAAGTCTCGTAAGCTTCGTTTTTGGTTTCGGGTAGAGCTTGCGTTTGGTTCTGTGTCTTGGGGTTGTCACTTAAGGCTTAATATAGGGCCTTAATAATTAGAATAGGGTTTGGGACCCATTATACTATACTTATGATAAGGAACCACCCAAATAGTATTGAGGCCCCTATATTACCTTTGGTTGGGGAAGGGGCTGTCGGCTGCCTCAAGCTTCATTGCCGTGTGATGTTTGCGTGGATGTGGGTAAACCCTGTAAGCCCTATAAACCCTAAACCCCAAACCCTAAACACCAAACCCTAAACCCCAAACCCTAAACCCCAGGCCCTAAACCCTAAAGCAAGCAGAAGAACTTTTGCTAGGGCTGAGCTGGTCTAGGGTCTGGCCAGCGCAAGGAAGCTGATCCCCCCGGATGATGGTAGGCTGCAAACATATATGCCTGAAGAACTTGCAACTATAGCCACATTTTGGCCTTATAGTCCCTGTTAGAACTATTGCAGCATATACTCCCCTCCAAACACCCTACCATGGCTACCCTACCATGGCTCCTCCACACATCATACATCTGGGTGTCGTCTCCACTGCTCATTGGTATGTGCCGCAGGGTTTAAAGCTTAGGGTTTAAGGGTTTAGTTTAGGGTTCAGGGGCAGAATTATTGATTGTCGCCTGTCTGCCCGAACCGCTGCATAGCAGAAGTAGGTTAAGAAGTATCAGTCACAATAGAAGCACAAGTCGTGATGGTGGTGGAGTAGTGAGTAGTAGCAGTAGTTTTTGTCGCAGTAGTAGTAGTAGTAGTA